>WEIT01001488.1:143662-172529 GCA_013389985.1 Dryoscopus gambensis
CGGTGAAGCCGCCGCGCCGCGCCCGCAGCGCTGCCCGCGCCGGGTTTGTGCCCAGCTCGCCCCAAGGAGCCCGGCACGGACACAGGACGGCTCAGCCTTTTCCTGCCCCGTCCTGGGCTTCGGTTCTTGGGGAGAAACGTCCCAAAGCTGCCACTCCAGACACTGGGAGCAGGCGCTGTGCGTTCCTGCTCACTCCGGACAGGTTTGGGGGGTGGCTGAGCACGCAGGCATTTACGAGCGCAGCCAGTGGTGCTGTTTGCAATTAAACAGCCCAGCCCTTTCCAGAGCAAGATTGCTTCTCGCCCCTGAACCTCAGCAAGCTTCAAAGCCCTCGGCTGGAGTTCCTTGGCACCGGGAGAGCTTTCACCCCCCCTCTCCAAGGGGTCTCTGGAAGGACGGGCTGACAGCACGGAGCAGAGCCGCACAGGCCGGGCGCTGGGTGCAGTTCAGGAGGGCAGATCGCACCGGCTGCCGCGCTGTGCTCACAAGTTTTGCCTCGGAAACACCAAGCCTCCTACAGCTCACCCCAACCCGCACTCTGTATCCAAAATCGCAGAGAGCCGCTGCAGCCCAGCGCCCCAGCGCCCGTCCGGGAGGGTCACAGCCGAGCGGCCACCGCTGCAAAGGCAGGGACAGCCGTGCAAAATGCTCTTCAGAATCCCTCTGGAGAGGATTGAGCCATGTTCAGTGCAGAAATGAAGACATTTTATGGCTACCTAAGGACTGAGCAAGGGAGGAGACACCAGCAAAGGGACCCATGAGGGAATGAGTGGAAATAACAGGAAAATGGGGGTTTTTGGGGAGCAAAAGGGATAACTTTCATTTAGGGAACCTGACACTGTTTCTTCCGGTAAGTTTTCAATTGCAGATGGGGTAATGGAAAATCTTGTAATAATTATGTCCATGTTGTAGTGTTATGGAAAATGCTGTAATGAGACCAGGGCTGCGCCAGGCTCCTCTGGAGAGCAGAGGGGCAGCATGCACAACCTGCCCCATGTGCCCATTCCCCTCCATCCTCTCCTGCTCCCCACAGAGATTCTAGGGTTTGGGAACTCTCCTGATGCCCCAAACACCATCATGTGGTGGGGAAAGGCTGTGGTTTCTCCCACTGTAGGAACAAGCTGGAGGGAGTCAGTGAAGCTCTCAAGAGACGGTGGCTCTCGCTGAGGCTTTCCAGCCCTCTGATCCTCTTCAGCTTCATCATCTCCATCAGTCAGATTTTTCCTGGAGATATTTATGGCTCCTCCTGTGTTGCTTTCCATGTCCCACTGAATATTGCATGTGCTATGGTTCCCCAAGGACCGATAGTCTGAAGAAAGCTGATTCTTTTCTAGAGCTGCTAAATGGCACCTCTGCCCTTCCCTGGTGTGATTAGATCTGTGTATTTACCACTGGTTATATTTGCAGGCACTTCTGGGTGTGATTAGCAGCTGAAGACTGCCAAGGAGTCAAGCTCAGGAGTTAGAGCCTCTCTGGGGGCTGCAGAGGAAACAAAAGCAGCATTTTTCCTTTCCACAGAGGCTTGTGGTGGAGCCCAGCACAGATGGTGCTGGCAGAGCCACCCTGAGAGGTCTGAGCCACCCACCAGGGTCCCAGTCACCCATGATGGGTCCGAGCCACTCACCGCATCTATTCCCAGCCCTCTTGCCGTGGGATGTTTGGCTGGAGATCCTGACCCAAACACAGCAAGAAAAAAGGAGTGGGAACTAGAAACAGGGTGAAAAAAAGGAAGAAACAGGGAGGGGAGGAGATGTGCAGATCCAAAGGGAGGGGGGAATCTGCGCCATGGGGCCTTCCAAAGCTCTATTCCTTACAGAAGTGCTTATAGAGATTATTATACTTAATTTATGTAGATCTGCACTGGCACTAGAAGAACTTAGAAACTAATTAAACAGCCACTGAAGCACTGAAGAACAGCCCTGGCCTTGGATCTCACCCAGAGGGAAGCAGTTCCTGGGAATCCTGAACCAAGAGGGAGCTCAGCTGTCAGAATGCTGCTTAACCTTCCTAGAGATGATATGAAATTTGGGGTGATTTTCTGGAGAAAAGGGAAACAAATCAGCTCACAAACCATGGAGTTCTCCCAAGGCAACAGTGCAAACTCTTTTGGCATAAGTGGCCCAGGGGAAAGGGATCATCTGACGAGCAATGATTTTTGACACTATGTTAAGTAGAAGACTTGGATCCAGTCTCCAAGTGACTGTCTAGATGAAATCTAGGGGAAACAAGGAGGTGCCATTTGGGAGAGCACTTTGCTAACCCTCTTAACAGGGACTGGAGCAATTACACACATGGCTGTAATAGGCAAGAAAATAATTCACACTCTGGCACGGCTCAAGTGGTGATTTTACGAGTCCTGATGAAGCTGAACTCTCGTAGGAATATCAGGGTGTGGGGTTTTTTTCACTCTTTTGGGACTATTTCATGATCTCACATACAGCTACTGAATTTTTCCATCTGTGGATTTAACTGAGCTGCCGGAGCAGCAGTGAACTGAGGGACCCTCACCTTGTGAGGACAGAGCCCCACCACACCTCACCTCTGGGTGATGATGCTTTCCTAAAGTTATCCAGCATTTACTGAACCCTGCAAGGAGCTTTTCTAGGTTAATCATGCTCAGGGCCTGGGCAGGCAGGCATGAGGAAAGAGGAGAGAGCAGAAAAATCCTGCCCTGTTATTACAACAAAACCCACAATAAATACTACAGAAAGCATTCCATACATCCTGCCTGAGGGAATGCACCACGCCTGACCTCAGCCAGCTGAAAATCAGCCGTCCCCGGGGCTCTCATGAGGGCTAAGGGAGAAAGTCAGCATTTCCACACATCTAATCCCAAAAGAGCTGTGTGAGGAGAAGGGGATTTCTCCATTTCTGCAGATGATTCCTCCAGTGTCTGGCACCGGAGCTGAGACACCTCACACAAGATGTTCAGCTTCAAGAGGGCTGATGCCACTTGGAACAAATCAGACTTCTGACAGTGCCCAGCATGTGCCTGGACCACAGCAGATCACATCCAAGCTGTCCTGTCTCATTCCCAGCTCTCCCTCGCATGCCAGGGAGAAGGGCTGAGAGCCGGCAGGAGCAGGCTTGGGCTGGAGCTTCTGTCCTCGCTTGCCCTCGTGCAGAGCAGCTGAGCTCCTTGCGGTAGCTACTGCAGGCCCTGCACCCGTCTGGGTGACGCTCCTCTCACTCGAACCAGGCAATGGGACGGTCCCCCAGGGTCCAAAGCAAAGAGCAGCACAGTGTGAGGAGGGCAAGGAGGGTGAAAGCACCTGGTGTTAGCAGGGCGCCTCTGACAGAGCGAGCCTGACCCCGCGGGACCAACAGGAGACTTTGTTTTCTTTATCCCTTCCAGCAATTAATCAATTTTACTGCTAAACAAAGCTGACTCTCTGAAGGGGAGGTCTCCTATTTTAAATCTTGTTTCAGAGGAAGTGGTGGATGATCTTGACCAGACGTGTCTTCTTAAAGGGATGCAGATGCTACTGCTCTGGCTGAGCACCCTGGAAGGTCATGGAATCCCAGAATATCCTGAGTGGGAAGGGATCCAAAGGGACCATCCAGTCCCTTGGCCCTGCCCAGACACCCCAAATCCCACCCTGGGCACCCCTGGCAGCGCTGCCCAAACGCCCCTGGAGCTCTGGCAGCCTCGGGGCCGTGCCCATTCCCTGGGGAGCCTGGGCAGTGCCCAGCACCCTCTGGGGGAAGAACCTTTCCCTGATCTCAGCCTGAGCCTGCCCTGGCCCAGCTGCGGCCGTCCCTGGCTCCTGTCCCTGTCCCAGAGCAGAGCTCGGAGCTGCCCCTCGGGAGGAGCCGCAGCCCCCGCTGAGCTCTGCCCTCAGTGTCCCCTGCTCCAGCTGGACACACCGAGTGCCCTCAGCTGCTCCTTGAATGGCCCCTCCTGACCCTTCACCATCCTTGTAGCCTCTTCTGGATGCTTTCTAGGATTTAAGATCAAACAGCACTTGGAGAATTCACTTTAATCCATCATATTCCTCTTCAAGGACGAATTACCTGCTTTCTAACAATCTGAAGGACTTAGACACATATTCCCAGCTCTTCCCACGGGCAAAGCTCATGCAGGAAGATCACCTCCATCTCACCTGGGTGTCAGAATGCTCCTGGGGAGGACCTGGGCTGCAGCACTGACCAGGGGCTCCATCACCTCCCCACAAAGGCTGTGAACCCCTGATGGCTCTGGTGCTGCTTCAGCACCTCTTGAGTGTGGGTGAGAGCCAAAGCTCATGGTTGAGTTCTCCTGCCATGGCAGGTCTCCAGCTGGGGTGGATATCGATTTTTGGGGGGCATTCACATATTATTCTCCTCCTGGTTGTCATCACAAGCTCTTAGTGGCTACAAGTGGACAGAGTCAGTTTCATCTGTGCTCCTTTCCAGTCCTTTCCTCTGCAGTTACAGGGGCAAACCCTGGGTTTTTATCCTGCCTGCAAGAAAGTTCTGTGGCTCCACAATCAGAATCTCCAATTCAAGTTTAAAAAGGTTTTCCTTTGCAGTGGATACAGAGTTACTTGCAACATCCAGCTGGAAACAGAGTGGTAACATACAACAGAGCCACGCACTGCATCTCTTTCGGTTCTTAGTGGAATTTGTTTGTAAACAGACATAAGCAAGCACCAGCTTCAAGGCAAGGGAAAAGCTTTGGTGGCTCTGTCCTGGGGAAACCTTGTGCAATAGTAAAAAACCCCACAATGCTTCCTGCCCTGCTTACAGCGAGTCCTCGTGCACATTTTGTAAGAGAAACTGCCGGGGTATAAAAAGAAATGACTCACTGAAACTGGTAACACTGAACACAACTTGGTTTTGATCCAAAGCCAAAAATGCTTTATTTATTTGAAATGTATACGGTTCCTTTATCAACTGCCTGGTTCAGGGGCTGTTTAGGGCAGTTTCCTTCCAAATAGGTTGCTCAGCCCAGAGTTCTGCAAAATCCTGGGGAACAGAGAAAGCAGCAAGGAAGAGACAGGAACCCTGTTGGCTGATTTATGGAGAGCGGGAAAGGGGCCTCCCTCCCATCCCTCATGAAAGCATTCCCAGAGCTGCCTTTGCTGGAGGCCTGGTGCTGCAGAAAGATGAGCAGCGCAGCTCGCGCCGCAGCCGCCGGCATCGCTGCCACCCGCACCCAGCAGCTCCGAGGCTCCTTTCTGCTTCCAGCCCAGCCTGGTCTCCTGCTGGGGAGGACCGTGGGGGGACAGGGATCCCGACAGAACCCCACGTCATCACTGGAGCCCCTCCCTTTGAGCACCAAGGGATTCCCGCTCGCTTTGGGCCACCCCGCCTGGCTCCGGCTGTGCTGGTGGTACACAGACAGAGCTCCTGCCCCGGCTGGGCTGGATGGGCCCAGTGCTGCTCACTCTGCTTCACCCTGGGCTTTCTGGCTGTGCGAAGGGTCTGCAGCCTGGCTTGGTGGGAGCAGGGGGGGCTGAGACGCTGCTGGAGCTGCCCAAGAGCATCTTCTGCTGTTCTGTTACAGGACTTGGAGGAGCTGGTGGGAAATCTGTGGGTCTGCCTTGACCCCGCCAGGCTCAAGGGATGCCCCGTCCTCTGCTGCTCAACCCACCAGCCCCAGGAGGGACACAGGATCAGGGCCATTTGGGAAGATGGACAGTGTTGGGAAGGAGGGATGGCGGTAAAGAGAAGGGGAGGCCCGTGGGCTCACACGTGTAGGAAGGGGAAGAGGATTGATGGTGGGATAGTGACAGAATTCTGACTGCATGAAGAATTGATTGGTGGGGAAGGAGCATCACAAGGCACAGCCAGAGAGAGAGAAAAAAACCCAGGGAGAAAAAGGGAGAAGGTGCTGCTGAGCTCTGAAGACTTAATGTCTTGGTTTGAGAGAGACAGATGTCTTGTACGGAAGGCAGAAGCCTCCCTTGGAATGTCAGATGCAACCCCCTTACCTCCAAATTATTATAATTTTGAAATTAAGGGCTTTCAGGTAAAGATATGGGGAATAGGAATAACAGTTCTTTTACTAGTGTGTATATGTATTTATATCAAACCAATAATACAGAAACACTGGCTTAACCTGACAGAGTCAGGGTAACCTGACACCCTGCCGAGCAGCGTGGTGGTAGCAGTCCGATCAGGTGATAGCTGCAGTTCTCTTTGAAGNAGCATCTCACAATGGGATGGTGAGTCATGAGATAAGGCACTGATGGGCCATTAACAGGAGACGGTCCAGGATCGAGTTATCTGTGAGTTATGAGGCAAGGCATTGATGGGGCCATTAACAGCAGATAGCCCAGAGGGAGGAGGCAGGGAACATTGCCACACCTGGTTTCAATAGCTCATGAAGATGGTAATCAGAATAAGAATACAGATAACCCAGGACACTTAATCTTTAATCAAATTAAAGAATTAATCTGGTTAATTCTTTCAGCATGTGGTATGCTGGCAAAGCCCAAGGAGTAGGAAAATACCTGTTTGCTGGGAAGAAAACAAAAATCAACGTTTCAGCTGCTGTGTTTCTTCTGAAATGAAGAGCGAAACCTTCCCCAGCCACTGAGCAGCAGCACAGACATGCTTGGGAATGGGGAAATTCATATCCGAGCCTCTTCTCTGGCCTTTTTCAATTCCACCCATGAGAGAGACGAGTTCAAGACAGTGCGAAAATCATCTAGAGACTCATTGAATAGTTGTGTGGTCCCACTTGGAGCAGCAGAGACAGAACACAGCCTCCCCTGCTCGGTCCTGCCAGGGATAACAAACCTGGAGCCGCGGGCTCCAGGCACTTAAGCTTGGAGTGGAAAAGCCTCACTCAAGTTTTAGGAGGGTGCACAAAGCGGAGGTGTTTTGGCAACCCTGACCCACAGAGCTGCTGGATTCCAGCACAGCCATGACCCCAGCCATGGAAACCACCTCCGTTTGGAACAACCTTTTGGAAGTGTTTCTGAACGCTTGGGGAATTCGAGTGACTCAAGTGCTGAACAGGACGCGGACAATGCTCTGGTTTGAAAAGCTCCTTAAACCAGCATTGCTGCAAAAAGCCACTCTATGGCCCAAAAGGACCCACTGCTGACGATGTGTGAGGACACCAGGCTGAACGATGGTGAAGCCATAACCCCGTTTTTGAGGACAAAGCACACGACTGAAGGCACTGGTGCCCTGGTCCGGGGTGGGTGTGGGTGGGAAGGGATTTCCTGGGGGGATGCCAGAGCCCTCCAGGCCAGCACCTCTGCGGGCTCTGGCACTGATACCCTCCTGCAAAGGCCTTCAGCACATTTCTTGGAGGAACAGCTGGAAATATTCCAGCAGCAAATGTATCCGACTCCAAAAAATATCTTGCTTACATTAGAAGTGTCTGGATGGTGAATAATGTAGAGAGGAGAAAGTGTCCTGGGGCAATTAATAAGCTGAGGCTGTACTTGGTGGCACAGAGAAGAAAATATTAGGGGAAGTGACAGGCAAAGTCAATAAATAGCGGAGTGTTATTTGGGAAAGGTCTGGCACTTCTGCAGCTGGCTGGGCAGGCACAGCCAGCCCCACCCTTGAACCCCTCCAATGCTCCATTTTTCTCTAATGCCACCCCTCGCTTTTTCTCCTGAAGCTGGAATTTGCCCGCCAGCTGCAGAGTGCAGGATGGGGATGGCGGGTTCCCTCTCCATCCAGCCCCACATCCTTCTTCCCACGGGGCTGGGCTCTCAGAGGAGTGCAGTGCTTTGTCTTTACAGTTCCTGCTCCTGGAAAAGTTGTAGGATTTGAGAATTTTAGGTTGTCAGATGAGGCTTGTCGTGGAAGCCAGGGTGGTGCAGGATCCAGCCAGTGTGAGGTGACAGCTGGGGTCTGCACCCCCTCCTTGCACAGCCACAGCTAACAGCAGGTGAACTGAGAAAATGAGAGGCCCCTCCAGTCCCTCCAGCGGGTTTGCAAACCCCGCTGGGAACCGTGTGACGGTCTCGGCACAAGGGACAAACCAGTCCCACAGCACACGGTCAGGGCTGACAGAATAACTTGAGCAGGCAAAAAGATCAGGTTTTCCCTGCCCAAGGAGAAATATGACTTGGGACAAATATTTCCATGTTTGCCTGAGCAGAATAATCTGCAAATGCAATCAGCCATTTGGGTGATTGATGCTCCCTGCTCTGCTCAAACTTCTCCATCAAAATCACGGGGAAAAAAAATAATCGCTGCTGCGGAGAAATTCAGATCTCCGAAGTGCAAGGACACAGCCACATACCCCAGCACAGCCCCGGGGAACTAACAAGAGCACAGAGCAGCGTTTGATGTTCCCGAGCCTGCTCCAAGCATCCCAGCTCCCCAGACCGGGAACCCGATCACGGTAACAAAAGCAAACAAGCCGGGGTTTAAATAGAAGCAAAAAACCTTGGAAGGGAAAAACCAATGAGAGTGAATGTTTACCCTGAAGATGGGATAGTTTAGAAATTATGGCTGGGAGCCAACTCTCCCATATTTTTAGTTTCAGAAGGTTTGCAAACCTCAGCTGCCAGTGTGGCCCCAGCCCCTGTGCCCTTGGAGGCGTGAACTGCTGCAGGTGCAGCTCCAGCACCTGGGGAGGAGCAGGAGGAAAAGTTCAGTGCCTCATGTTGGGGCACATTGGAGAATGGTTTGCAATTTATCAGCTAATTATGATTAGAGCAGAAACAGGTAAAGTAATTACCATGGTTATGGACACACAGTGAAGAAGCTTAAGGGGGGCAGAGACCCCAAAATGCAGAGTTTCAACAATGATTCATACTGAGAACAAGTTCTTGATAGCTTTAGTTAAAAACCCAACTTTGGGAGCTGCTTTAGGAAGATGAAGAGTTCTGGGATCTTTTGTGATAGGAAACCATGAGGGATTAAGGAATCCAAGAGGAAACCACGAGCCTTCCAGCACCTACAGGGCCTCTGGGAGAGCCGGAGAGAGACTTTGGACAAGGGCCTGGAGGGACAGGACACAGGGAATGGCTTCCCCAGGGAGAGAAGAGATATTGGGAAGGAATTGTTCCCTCTGAGGGTGGTGAGGTTCTGGCACAGGTTGCCCAGAGAAGCTGTGGCTGCCCCATCCCTGGATGGTCTTTAAGGTCCCTTCCATCCCAGATCATCCCAAGATTCTGTGATTAAAACCTGGCAGCAGCAGAGGAGAGTGAGGAATTGGGGATCAGGCACAGCTGCAACAGCCAGTGGTGTCCCGGGAACACATCCAGGAGAGCTCAAGCACAGAGATGAGAGATTCAGACAGAAGAGGTAAAAGTGAAGATGTAAAAGTGAAGATGCTGCCTTGTGCTGGGACTGCCAGGTTTAGGTTTAGGGGAAGAACAACATGATGCCCAAGCCCTCCCAGTGCCAGCCCTCCAGGGCAGCCAGCCCTGAGCACTGCTGGACTCAGCCCCACACACAGAAGAAACAAACCAGGTGTGAACTTATATTAATTTTATTCACATTTCCAGAGGAAAGCATCGGTGGAGTGCAAGGTCATGGCTAGTGTTGAAAAGCTCAAGTATTTGGTTTAGAACAGGCAGACATTTCTGAGGCTGAGCTGAGCCCCTGCTCTCTTCCCCTGCACGTGTTTCCAGTTCAAGTAATAGGAATCTCCAAAATAAGCTGGCTCATCACATGATGGGGCGGATGTCAAAAACTTTAAAGCTCTCTGTGGTATAAATCCCTAAGCAGGGCATAAAAGCAGCAGGAAATCTCATACAGCTGAGCTGGCTTATCCCTGGGCGGAGTGCTGGGGTTTTCCTCCGGCTGCGGAGTTCTGCTGTCGGCGACGCCGAGCGCGCCTGTCCAGCCTTAATGCGATTCATTACCCCAGGCTGAGATCTGCTGCTGCTGGATTACGAGGATGATTGTTGGTGATGGCACAGAAAAATTTTAACAGGACTCCCAGCCGAGGAGGAAAAGAGAAAAAATTTGATTGCTTTGGATTTCAAAAGCAGCGACGAGGGAACAAAAACACAGCCAGGAGTAAGATTTTGAGAACTGGAACTTCCCAGTTGCACTCCTGTCCATGGGAACTTGTCACAGCTCCAGGCTGCTTCTAAGGAATATACTTGTATTTCTAAGAGACTCCTGGGTTCAGCTGGGCCAACAACTGGGTCCTGCTGACACCCAGCAGACTCGAAATCCTCCCGATCCCAGCTGGCATCAACCAACTTCAGTTTTGCTCCCCACAGAACCACAACTTTTGGATTTCTGCTTCAAAGTGCACATTTCAAATTACACAAGGCATCAGATAAGGCCCCTGCAGAGCCCTGGCCATGCCACAGGCCTGGGGCATGACTTGGAACAGGCGGAGCAGGGTTTGGAACAGGAACAGGCAGCAAGAACAACTCACTGAGACACGGGGCAAGCAACACTCCCTGACACAAGTGGAATGGCACCAGCAACTGACGAATTCCTAAATTACAGGGCTAAAAAGATGAGCTGGTTTAGTTCTTTTCTATCTTGTAAATATCAGGGAGTTTTAAATGTGTCCAGTGAAGACACTGGAAGTCTTTCTGTCCTGTGGAGTTGCCGGATTTTACTGGAATACAGCTATATTTGGGAAAGGAGCGGGTAATAGATGTGTGCGCATTCTTGCTTGCTCTGCAAGGACAATTATCAGATTACAAAAAAAGGCACAAGAAGCACATTCCTCCTTCTTCCACCCCTGAAAGGTTCCTCCTTCCCTCCTGCTGAAAGCTCTGCGCTGGCTGTCACTGAACAACCTCCAAGTACACATTCTCCTCTTTGATCCAGCTGGCTCAGAAGCCCCAAGGATTAAAGATTTCTCTTCTGTTTGAATAATTTCACTGACTAGAATCTCACTGCTTGTTTAACCGATTCTCTTCATCCTCCATCTATATACAGCAACAGAAATGGAATTAATATTGTATTTTGGTTTATTGCTAGAGGTAATCTGCTGTCCCCCAACTCAGGCTCCCAAAGGAAGGAGATGAAACAGGAAATCTGGCAGGACCTGCTTGCTTGAAACAAGAAAAAGGCAAAATTGCACTTGCCCTGCCTGGCTGGGTGTCACAGAGGGGGAAACTGGGGCAAGGAAGGGATCAGGGTTATTTAGCAAGTCAGTGGAGAGCCAGGAGTAAAACAGCCCAGCTCTGGATCCTCTGTTCCAGTTGTCAAGAAACAATTTTGCTTTGCCCAGAAGGCGAGTTCTGTCAGAGGACAGGACATGCCACTTACAATTCAAGTCTTAATGCTGACACTGGATGTGCAGAGCGGGACAAAGGAATGTGACTCTTTGGTGAATATCCTGGTTATCATGCTGAAAATGTATTTTAATAAACTGAATTCACCCCTGGCCTAGTCCTTAACACTGCAATAAATTTCTCCCCTGCAGCTCCCTGGCTGATATTTAATGGTTCAGCTATTAAATATCCCTCCAAACCTGTGTCTGCTCCGTGAAGGCTTAAACTCCTTAAATTCTTACTAAAAAAATATATATATGGAAACAAACTGCTCCAAATACTATTCCAGGACTGAATGGCTTCAGTGGTGTGGGTTCTCTCTACAATTTTAAGGAACCTTCTGCTTCAGACAAGCCACAAGTACCTTCTGAGCAGCAGGAGGGCTGGACAAAGGACGTGGGTGATGAAGGAAAGGGGACCGAGTGTGTTCGGGTGTCCCCACGCAGCCAGGGACAGCGCGTTCACTCTGCTCCCGACAGCTCCTGGGAAGCCACGCTGGTGGCAGAGATGCCAAGGGAGTCTGAGGTGCCTGTGCATGGATCACGTCACCCTGCAGTGCCCTGAGACACCCACTCAGCCTGGCAGAGGCTGAGGGCAGAACCTCCTTTGGCAGGACCAGGTCACAGCCCCAGTGCTCCCACAGGCTCCAGGCACACGATTCAGCCTGGCAGCTGCAGATGAGGGGCTGCAAGGGCTGCCTGAGCTGAGGGGGCTCTAGAACAGCCGAACAGCTGCCAGGGAGAGTGGCCAGAGGGAGAGCCACGAGCTGGGGCTGCCAGGAATAAGTGGGAACACGGAGCGCAGCCCAGCGGGGCTCACCATGGCTGCCATGGGGAGAGGACAGCTCGGGAAGTTCCTGTGTGGAAATTCCCGTGCAGGATGTCCATGGGCACGGTCCTAGAACTGGCTCTGCGGGAGCAGGAACCGCCCGTGCTCCCATCCAGGAGAGCACAGGCTCCACTCCTTCCCCATGCAGAGCAGCTCTCTCGCTTTTGGGAAGTGACTGCTTCCCCACTCTGCTGTTTAAATCCCGATTCCTCTCCAATCTCACATCCCGGTGTGCTCTGCCCGGAGGCAGAGGAGCTGCTGCCCTGCCCTCCAGCTCTCTGGCAGAACACACCAAAGTCCACCTCAAGGGGAGAAGGCCAAAGCACTTCACACTCATCAGTCGGGATTGTTCAAAAGAAAAGCCATTGGTCTCTAGGAAATCTGTTTACACACGCTCTGGCCACCGCCAGGTTTCCAACTCCTATTCCGAGCATTTGGCTGACAGTGGAGAGGACAAGAACAAACACGCGTCCAACCCCCAAGTGCTCCTGATTGTGCCATTTTGCCAGAAGATGTTCCTGGCCCAGAAGCAGCTGCACAAAAGCACTGATGGCAGAATTACAGCTGAAATTTATCTCTTTGTCTCCGGTGGCAGATGCCCTTATGGGATCTTTGCCTACCCAAAGCCCACCTGCACAACCCTGCTTCCGGGCAGGCAGTGACAGGAATGAGGACATCTGGCTGCTGCCAGAACCAGTGCAAGCCGTCCCTGATGGGAACCCTCTGCCCGTGCTCCCTTCCTGCCGGCGCGTAGGCAGCCAGCAGCCAAGGGTACCACAACAACCAGGATCAGCAGGAAAAACTGGAATTTCACCATCAGTCCTGAAAAGGTCAGCTCCTGAGTCACAGCAGGGAAGGATACGGGGGAGTTGCTTTGAAGTGCACCTTTTTCCTCTCTCTTTTATTACACAGAACCCATTAAACTTGCTGGCGATCACTCAGGCTTTCAGGCACTACCACTGGACACAAAAGCCAGTTTTGAGTAAAACTTTCTTCTTGCTCCTGCAGCTCCACCAGTGTTACCCTGGATTCCCCTTAGAACTGGAGGTTTCTTCTCTATCTCAAAAAGAGATTGATATATCAAAACCAAATTCAATTACAAAATATAATAATATCCTCTTCTTGGAAGTGAAGCTGCCCCATATTCCAGACTGTGGCAGGATTTTTATAACCTCAAACCATTTTTACTAAGTTTTACTTAAAACACATCTGAGTCCCACTCCACCTGTCCAGCGCGTTGTAATGCTCACAGCTGAAGATCCAGTCCCTGTCAGTTCCCGCCGGGATCTGCCAAAGGCCTCTCCTCAGTTGTCTTCTGCAGACTTGAACATGAGGATGGCGTTGTAGATCTTCAGGGCAGGGCCCAGCTTGATGCTGAGTATTTTGACGATGTCATTCTGCTTGAGGAGCAGGAAGGCCTCGCCGTCAATCTGCTGAGGTGGGAACACGAACAGGGATTAACCACTGAGGGACAGGCAGGATCCCCACTTGTCATCTGGGGATTCCTCCCTAGTCCTGGCACCTATAGCCCATGATGTCCCCTTTTCAAGGGGCACAGACCTCATCTCACTGCTTTTCCTAGAAAGGGAGAAGCTCCAGGTGTCCCTGCCCATGGCAGGGAGTGGAATGAGATCAGCTTTAAGGGCCTTTCTAACTCAAACCATTCCATGATTCCATATGCTATACAGACTGAGGCACAGCGAAGATGCAATATGGCTGGAAAAACAGTCTCCTAATCCATCAACAAGGAGATATATTCGATTAGATGCAAATTAAGCAAGTGATTAACGTACTACCCTGTGAAAATCCAGGATGCTGTAGGTAGCAGCGAGTGAAATCATGACATACTGTTTCTGCAAAAGGTTAAAAATTCACGTGAGCAAGAACATCCACAGAGACAACACAGATATAATTAACATAAACCCCAAATGCTGCAGGGATGAAGCCAAAGATTAGTGGACACAGACAAACAATACGTGTCTGCCTAAGTTATTCCACTGAAGTCCATTTACAGAGACTGACAGCGTCTCCTCCTCTCACTTGATGCTCACCAGTGCAGCACACACCACCGGACACTCAGCCCAGCCAGAATAACAATTCTGCTATTTTTGTAGTCTTCCCAGCTAGAATTTTTTCGGATGTCAATGCCTGGTGCCAGAGGAAACACTGAGTAAACTCGGAAAACACAGAATTAAAGCAAAGAGCTGGCAGCCAGGAGATTTGGTTTTCCCGCCTCAACCACCCAAGAGACCCTCAGCAAGGTCCTCAACCTGCCACTTCAGTAACTGGGAAGTTAATTCCCCCACTGGGAATGACAGCAGCGCTCCCAGCCCACAGACGGCCATGCTATGCCCCTGAATCTTATTTTCAAGCTGCTGTGAGTCTACACTGCTGCAATGAATGTGTTAAAAATAGCTTGAAACAAATGGGACTGTGCTGCTTAAATTAAATAATAGAGTCAAGAGGAGCAGAAAACTTCAGGAAAACAGTCCTATGTTTCAAAATGGTTTTGTGTCCAAAATTATTTATTCCTATGCTTCATTTTCACCGCGTTGCCTCACACTTGCTTATTTTAAACAGTCCTGCCCTGAACTGGACCTAGAAACAAGCCTGTGCTTTATTATTAATTTCTTTGTTCCATCTTATTTGGATGGGTTTTAGAATTCTGGGCACAATTTGTTCTCTTCGCTTCTCATGTAAGCAGCAACTCATCCCTCTCCAGCCCCCCGCCAAGGGAAGGCTGCTGGGATTTATTTATCCTGGACACGAAGCACTTGGAGGCTGATCCTGGACAGTGTGGGTCAGCTCAGCTCTCCTGTCACTCACACCTGTATCTGGCCAAAGCCAAACTGCTAAAAGGGTTTTAATTTCAAACTAACAATGTGGTTTGAGCATAAACTGGAAAAACAACACAAACCCCTCTAATCTGGCATAGGGAATCACACTCTGAGGCTGCAGAAAATAAGGATTAAAACAGGCTGTGGCTATGGCACTCAGAACCAGAAAGCAGTTGCTGTGTTCAGCGCCAGAAGAAATAAAACGCGTGGAGAATGGCTGGATTTATTGGAAGATTTGCTGGTACATCTCACCTCTGAACACACCTTCCCTAGAAATCCCTTTCACACTCAGCTACACTGAGAGATGGGTTCATCTGAACAAATTCCACTATTCCCACTGTATTCAGTTAAAGAGTATTCTACTGTATCGTCACACTGTGGACAGGGCTTTCTGCAAGTCTCCACTTCTTTTGCTTCCTATTTTGTGTGTGTCTGCATGGTTTTTAAAACAAGGGAGAGCAAAACACAGATACATAAGTCCACAAAATGCACTGCAGCCTGACTCCCCCTGAAAGGGAGCCAGCTCCAGAGCAGACAGCGATCACAGAGCTGCCCTTTCCAGTCACTGCCACGGAGGAGAAGTGACTCCAGCCCTTCCCTGGAGCTCCCACAGCCAGACAGGAGAGCTCTGAGGTCACAATCACGGAACCATGGGATGGTTTGGGTTGGAAGGAATCTTAAAGCTCATCTTGTTACACGCCCTGCCATGGGCAGGGACACTTTCCACTGTCCCAGGTTGCTCCAAACCCCATCCAACCTGGCCTTGGGCACTTCCAGGAAGGGGCAGCCACAGCTTCCCTGGGCACCCTGTGCCACGGCCTCCCGACCCTCACAGGGAGGAACTCCTTTCTAATGCCCACTTCCTTCAGGTTAAGGCCATTGCCCCTTGTCCTGTCACTCCTCATCCCCAGTCCCTCTCCAGCTCTCCTGGAGCCCCTTCAGGCCCTGCAAGGGGCTCTGAAGTGTCCCTGGAGCCTTCTCTTCTCCACGTGAGCACCCCCAGCTCTCCCAGCCTGGCTCCAGCCCTTGGAGCAGCTCTGTGGTCTCCTCTGGATTCACTCCAGCAGCTCCACATCCTTCTGGCGCTGATGCCCAGGGCTGGAGGCAGCTCTGCAGGTGGGGAATCACCTGAGCAGGACAGAGGGGCAGAATCCCCTCATCATGAGCTGCCCACACCACGGCATGGGTCCAGGACAAGGTGCATCTGTGCAAATTCATCAGGGGCTCCTACAGAACCTCCAAGCGACACCTGCAATGTAAGTGGAAGCTGAAGCACCCAACAGGTCCTCGTCTGTGCTCCACCTACAGCAGTGTGCCAAAAACCAGCACAGCCACACCCTGGGCCCATGGAGGTCTCCCAGAGGCCATGGTGACCTCACCAGGAACAGGACCTGGGCCCACCCATGGCAGGACTGACAGGGCACACCTCACACAGGACATGCTCTGACTTCCCAAGCTCTGCTTGGGCAAAGGAAAGGTTCCCCTCCTGCTCTCACCCCAGCCCCCGGGGGGAAGCCAGCGTGCCTGCCAGGCTCCCCAGGGGGAGCAGACACGTGTCCTCGTTAGAGGCAGCAGATGAGATCCTCACTAACCATTCCAACAGGGCATCTTTAGAGCACTGCCAAACCCATGCCACCACGGTCCAAGACAGGATGTTAAGCATAAGGTTAGGGATTGGAGCTGCAGGGGAAATTTAGAGCAGCAGGATGCAATTAGCCATGCTGGAATTCAGCTCCATGCTGGGGCTGCCTCCCAAATGCCACAGGCTCTGCGATGACACGGCTGAGCAGGTCTGAGCTCTCTGCCACAGTTCCAGGGATGCGAGCACAGGGGCTGGGCACACCCCGCTTACCTCTTCCCTGAACACAGACCCTTGTTCTTTGCAGCCAGGCAGACGCTGGATAAAGCTCACCACCTGCAATAGCACGTGAGAGAAAGGAAACACAGACAATTAACATGAGACACAATCAAGCAAAACCCCCTTATTTCTGTATGAGAATTCTCCATGCAAAAATTTTTGAAACTTTAATACTCAAAACTCTCAGATTAATGAAGGATATAGATGGAAAACACTGCTGGGTTGTTGCTGTAACTCCTCTGCACGTTTTGGTCACCAGCAGTAACTGCCCCTATCGCCATCTGACCATTTCTCTCCCTGTAAGAATCCAGCTTCTCCACTCCCCTAAAAGGTCCCACTGAATCAACATTATTTTTCCAGATTAAAAGCTGTATATGGCTTACACTACTTTAAACCCACTCATGACTTTGCTTTCTCTACAGAACTGTTGGAAAATAAAACTAACAAAAAAAAAAGGATTTAGACAGTTTCCCATGATGACATGCCTGTAAGAGACAAGATAAACCAACTGAACGAGCACTGCTGGTTTACCAACATCCGGAGGCAGAAGAGCCGGGAAGGAAAGGAGTTTTGGTTTGCACAGGATCCACGGAACCAAGAGGATTAAAGAAGTAGAAGTTAATTTTACATTTCACATTAGGGAAAACCTTTCTAAGCAAGGAATCTGTTAACATTTGGAACCATCTCCCTGGAGCCATGCAAGCAGCCCTGGGGTTGCATTATGTAACACCACGGAGTGTGAGGAGCAGCCCTGTGTGCAGTCGAGGACGACTTAACGTGCATTGTCTTCTCCAGCCGCAGCTTCACTGGTTCACAGGAGATTTGTATATTGAGGCGTAATTAGATCAAGCATCTCCTGTTAATTGGATGCTCCCTTGCAGGAGCAGCTCTGCTTCATGAGGCGTAACCATGTGAGTTGTTGCAGATGTGACATTTCTTCCCTGCACACAAACAAACAGCTGGGAGGGGTCACTGTCAGATACAGGCTCCCTTCGACTCAGAATTGTCAAAGTCTCTCCTAAATCACGTCCCTGCACCTCCAGGTCATCCTACCACTAGACTTGGAGTCATTCCCTTCCCCCAGTTCCAACCAGGCAGGAACGGGGCTCTCAGTGCCCTCAGGTTTGTTCTGCCCTGGCAGGAGCAGCTGACTCGTGGTTTCTGTTATGTAACCTGAGAGCAGAGCATCCCTCTCCTTCGTCCTTCCCTTCCGCCCCAGCTTAAAGAGAACCCCTAAAATCCACATCTCCACTGGGCAGTGACTCCAAATTTTCTTCTGTAGAAGTGCAAACTCCTGTTAGTAACCAATAACAAAATACTACTTTCAAGTCCCCCCCTCCGCTAATCATTAAAACACAAATGAGAATCCTTCTGCCGAGTCTGGTTCCTTCCAGAATTCCAGACAGTTGGAGCCCTCGGGGCAAGAGCTGAGTGCTGATGAGTGCCTGTGGCACTGAGAGGCTGGCAGACATCTCCAGGGAATGACCCGGGCTGGCCTTGCTCCTGTGTCCTTCCCTGCACAACTGCTGCTGGCTCCTGTCACTGACACGGACTAACAGACCTTTGATCTGCCCCACAAGTCCTCTGCAGGGACACCGCAAGCTCCCGGTGCCGCTGGAGAGGCCTCTTGAACAAACAGGAGCCCTGGGGTTTACCAGGAATGGAGAACAGAGAGGGAAGGAAGATGCAAGAGGAAAAAATGGGAGAGAAGGTCCCCAGGACACAAGAGAGACCCTGGGCACCACTGAGCCACAGGGACCTGTCACTGCTGGGGAGGAGGGTTCCCAAACCACGGCGGGGCAGCCGAGGGACGAGGGAGGCTCCGGGGCACACGAACAGAACACAGTGACACCACAGGAAACCAACACAACCCCACAGTGGTGGCGGGGAAGCCCTGAACCGTGGGAAAGGCTGAGGCTGGAGGGGCTCAAGGTGAGGGCGGGACAGGCGTTGGACAGGTTGGGGACACGGTGGGATCAGAGTTTTTTGGTGGGGAGGTGAAAACCTGCTGGCCCTTCCTGCTGTGACCACCCCACGGCTCACAGAACTGCCTGCTGAAACTCCTACACTCCCAAAGCACTGGTGAAGGGAAAGGGCTTGAAAAAGAGCTCTGTAATCCTGAGAACACCTTGGAAACTGATGTGACCCTTCTGGGAGGCACTGATGTGTGACAGACACACCGAGGTCAGCACTGCATTGATGTCCCGTGGTGACAAAGTGGCCCCACACTGCACCCCTGCCACAGCCTCTGCAGGACCGACCCCTCCCGAGGCCACAGAGAGGAGCCGGCACTGGCATTTGGTGCAGGATTAACTAACGAACAATACAACTCTAGCACATCTTAATGTTCTTCTGTGAGTCAATAGGCTGTGCTCTGAAAACAAGACAGGAAGCTTTCAATAAATACCAAAGCTGCATTAAAGCAGCTACTCTTAGTGGCTGCTCCATGTTAGCACGACTTTCTTAGCTTGAGGGCCCCTAAATGCTGCTGCTGCTGCTGCTCTGCCATTTCAGCTGTTCTCAACCAGCAGAGAATTAAAGCAACGTTTTTTCCTTAATGTGGGTTTTGTAAAATAAAAACAGCTCTTCAGCCTGAAACCAAAGGAGAATTCTACACCCCCATTGCTCCTGTTTCAGATCAGCAGAATGGACTCCTTTGTGCAGCAGAGTTCAAAGCACAACCCAAAGGCAAATGTTTGCCCTGAAGGAAGATGTTGGGAGCCCAAATGCTGACAGACCAACTGTACTTTGGACCCCCTAAAACACATCAAGTCCTCCTGCTTTCAGCTCGCAGACCTGTGGCTACATTGCACTGCACATGCTGACCCTGCAAGTGCTCAGAGAGAGCCCAAATTGATTCCTCTGGGCATTTGTGACGAACGTAATTTGCAAAACCAGACCCACTTTACTGAAATTCAAGATAAAACCTGTAATGGCTTCAGCCAGTCCACTGTGGTGCTGCAACTGAGCTTTTTAATGTGCCATTCACACAGCTACTGGCAGCCAAAAGTTCCCCAGTTGTTTCAGGCGGCCGCAAAGTTCAGTTTATTCTGGGTTGGAATCACTATATCCAGAGCCCTGCATCCATTTCTGTGGTCCCTGCTCACGCTCATCTGTTATCAAACTAATATCCCAGTTAAATTTACCCAGCAGTTGCTTTAAAGGTCAACTGCAAAGGACAAATTTTATTTGGCTTGGATCCCTGACACTGTACTTCCATGAAGCAGCCTCCTGTTTTATCCAAAAGAAAGAGATTTTGATTATCATGTCAGGGGATTATCTGCTTCTGACTTTATTGATTTGCTAAAAGACCTTTTGGACAAATCATTGGAAGCTTTCTCAAAAGGACAGGAACAGTAAATCTTTCAGAGATTTTTTTTTTCCTCTGTGGTATGGATTTAACCGTAACACATTTTTATAAAAAAGAAAACAACAACAACAACACACAACAAAAACAACAACAACAACAAAACAACCCACAACTCAAAAAACAAAAAACAACCAAAACCTGACACCACCACCAAACCGCAACAGCTCAACAAAAAAAAAAGACCAAGTTTTAAAACATCAACACTAATTGCTCTGGCCCTTTCCCAGCTGCTGTGGCTCCCATCTCCCACATCACTGCAATCCCACCAGACTCCTACCACTCCTCCCACATGAAGAGCAAAGTCAAGATTAGATTTATCTGATGTTAAGAGGCACTTAGGGAAAATGCACTTTCTAAAAGTCTCTGAAGATCCTCTCTGCATCATGAACAGCAGTACCTTTTCCCTGCTTTGCAGATTCCCTGCATCCTTGCAAGCACAACACTACAGCACATTTCTCTGCAATTAAATGCCCAGCAATTAAGCACCAGGTTCCGAACTGTCACCACTTCCCAAGCGCAGAGAGAAATATTATTTATGCCCAAGGCATTGAGGCAAAAATCAACTACTCAGCACACAAAACACTCCGGCTTTTCACACACCACCTAATTACAGGAGACATCTCAGGAGCTGCAGAGACATATCTCCAGCTGCACAGCTATCTCTGCCAGAAATCAGGTCAGGCTGTGGGCAGTTCTGTTCCCAGGGAATCAGGCAGGGAGACGCAGGAGGAGTGGGCATGCACAGCACAGTTTGGAATTCTCTGCGCTGTAAAAGTGAATCAGCAGCAAAGTCACAGGAGAGAGGGAGGGAGATCAGAGGAAGGGAATCTGCTCTCAGGGTGATCCTTCAGCCCTGAGGACTGGGAGACCGAGGGGTAAACAAACAGAGGAAGGGAGGGAATCCTACTGACGGCAATAAGCTGTGGATAGCAGAGGGTTAACAGTCCTGGGTCTAACTTGCAGCTGAGTCAGCTGTGGCACACTCGCAGCAGACAGAGGAGCACTGCCTAGGAAAGGGAAAGAAATAAAGATGTCTCCCAATGAACACTCCAGAGGAGGAGAGCTCTGGTATTCCTGCAGCACCGGAGAGCTGAACAGGGAACAGGTAACTCACCTCTTCCACAGTCCATTTGGCAACTTGTTTGGCCGTCAGGCCCGAGACCTCTGGCAAGAGCCTGCAGTGCTGCTCCCAGAAGAGATGGAGGCGGTGGGTCGGGTTAGAGGCCAGGGAAGGCATGAAGATAGACTTGTGGAGGGCCTGCTGGAGATCCAAATCAGGGCCTGGAAAAGAAAACGAGACAAGTCAGAGCCGGGCTTTAAGTAGGAGCAACTACAACAAAGCAGGAGGAAGGGTCACAGCTGGGAGGGAAAAGCAAGGCAGGGTGAGCAGAGCCAGGCACGGCTACTGTGTGGCACACTGAGCTCTCAGGGCGTTCTCCCCACCCTCCCGAGCAGGAGAAAGGGAAAAAAAAGATAAGATTGCCAGGCTGGAGGCTTTATCGTTAGCTTCTTCCCTGGAAAATGATGTCATGCTGCTAACAGAGAAGATGTTTGCAACGTTTTATTGACAAGGTGGAGGAGTTCTGGTAACAGCATCCTCGGCTGGGAACTGATGGCACCGTTCCAGCCCCAGCCGTAGCCAGAGCTCTGTGCTGCCAGCATGGCCTGGGCTCGCTCCCCAGGAGGCTCCCAGGCCAGGAGTGCTCAAGGTACCTCCAGACATCAACTCCCTCCTGATGTGTCAAGTGACGGAAGCTCTGAAAACCAAGGCAAGAACAGGAGGAAGAAATCATCCCTCCCTAATGAGATCACTGGAGCAGTGCAGAGTCATGGTCCTGCAGGGATGTGCTGCTTATACAACAGGAAGCTGGGCAGAGGATGGGAACAGGCTGGAAACACTCTCCTGGTTTACAGCCGCCGGGGGCTGCCCTGACCCCAGCCGCGGGCTGCCCAGGGCCATCCCGCAGCATCCCCGCGGCACCCGCACAGCATCCCTGCATCCCGGCCCCCGGGAATGCTCCGTGTGCCCGCAGCGGCCGCTGCTCCTGCTGCCCCTGCTCCTGCTGCCCCTGCTCGGCCCCGGGCCAGACTGTGAGGCGTGGGGGGTGAGCAGTCCCTACGCGGAAAGCGCAAAGGAAAACGGCCAAAATACAAAGAAAAAGCAGATTGCCGCGGTTTGCCGGCTCCCGGCCGGCCGAAGGGGAAGCAGCTCGGAGGTGAAGCCTGTCCTAGTGAACAGCCACTGTCCTGGTGCCAGAGTCCCCTCAGCTCATCTCCACAGCCCTAAAGGACATGAGACAGCATCGAATACATCAAATTTCTAAAAATGAAACTGAGGGAGGATAAAGAAAATCTGAGTAAGAAGTCTTCAGTTCAGGAGCTCCTGGTGATGAGAGCGCACAGGACACTGCTCCTGAGAGGGCTGTCACCCCCTCCTCCCCTGCTTCCCTGCCGCAGCGGTGGGGACAGGCAGCAGCTGCTCTTGTCCCCACCTCCTGCTCCAGGAGGTCCCACTCGTGCCCAAGGTTTCCCCCACTGCCACATCCCTGCTGGGTGGGCACTGCTTCCTTCTCAGACCAATTCTTTTTCTCCACTAAGCCCAAATCCTTGGACTAAGCATCAAAGCATGACCTAAACAAGTGACTTTCCCTCTGGGGAAGAAGCAGTGATCTCATAGTTCAAACGCAGCTGGGAGGAAAGCTCTGGGTAACTGTGAAATTACAGGTCAGTGGATTATTGCAGCATTCCCTCCCCTGATTTCCATCACTCCGTGGAAGGTGAACGTGAAGGGAGAATGGGCAGCTTTCCCTGCCAGCTGCAACTGCAGCTTGGAGCTGGCAGAGCCCTCGGCTCTGACTGCAGAACTCAGCACTAGGTAAAAATGAGTATTAAAAAAAAAAAAAAAAAATCCAGGCACCTGTCCCAGTTTGTGCCTGCTTAGCTATTTTTGATTGGAGACTTACTACCATGTTAAATCCTCCTAAAAGCCTGGTCAGCTCCGTTCTCTGTAATGGCTTTTTATAGTAAATCTGAAAGTTAAGCATATGGTTTGCTAAAGTGATAGCAGAAAGCTGCTCTGAAAACTTAACCTGTCATGTACCAGGAAAAAAACCACACTGTTTTCCCACTTAGCTTTGCATTTTCCTTTTCATCCTCAAGAGAACATTTTAAAAGTCCTCCAATGATTCAGAACATGTTTCTGAATACCCACGAAGGTCTAAAAAAAGGGGTTGATGGAACCTAAACTATCTGCTAAGTTTTGAGCAAGTCTCCCTTGCCCCCTGTGCTGGCTCTGTCACAGCCTGACACAGGTCACAGACTGTTTGGAACCCCTTGTCACTACAGAGGAGTTTGCAGTGGCACAAAAACCACTGCAAACTTGTCTTCTCAGTTAATGAATATGAGGCTCCACTCTACAAAGTATTAAACCTTTCACTTCTAAGTAATTTTACCCTTTCTCCTCATTCTAAAGGAAGAAAACCTACCATTGCCATCACCTCCAGCACGTGCTTTCTCTTGACTGTGGAATCAAAGACAAAAAAAGCTGTGAAGTTCTGAATGCCCCTTGTGACTGTGGGGATATTGCAGCGATAGGCACACATAGAGAAAACAAGGAATAAAATTTAACCAACCTTTCCCATTGCTTTCCTGTTTTACCAGCTGAAACTTGATATAGGCATGTGAGCACCCAAGCCTGAAAGCAACAATTACAAAACATTTCAGAAGATACAGAAATGGATGTAATTTCTCCTCTATACAAAGATTAATGGGATTTATAGAAACTAAAAACTTTTTCCCCTTAAAACAAGCAGTAGCTCCATCCCTCACTGCTCTCTGAGGTAAGGGCTGTTCTATTAAACTCATGGCCAGAACTCAGATCTGAGCTTACTGCAGGAAAGAGAGGGCCCAAAACATCAGGAGGAAGGGAGGAGATTTACCATGTCACTCTAAAACACTGCTGCAAAGCTCTGATCAAATTGGGCTGTTTGTTATTTATGTCTTTATTTCAGATACTGCAGCAGCATCAAGAAACACAATTCTTAATGCTTGAAAATACATCACAAAAATCTTGTTTACGTTTTTGGTGTGGCTTTGATGTCTGCAGAGGAATCTTCCTCTCCCCAGTCTCTCTCCTGACTGTTTTCCGACTGCTCTGATGGAGTGTGGATGCTGCTTTGACACCACTTTTCACTGTCTGGTGCAGATTTTCTGGAAAGACAGATAAATGACAGTAGTTGAGCTGACATCCTCTGTTCCCTTTTCCCACAGGAGAGCAAAGCTGGCTGCTCGTGGCAAGTGAGAGCAACAACCACCACCTTGTGGCAGAATCCTCCTCTCCCTACCGTGAGTACAAAGTGCTTTGCTCCTCTTCTGCACAGATTGAGAGAGTTTATGTGAAATAAATCAGCCTCTGTGGATTCAGGCTCTGATCCTAGCAGCTACAGCAAACCACTGTGTTATGGTAAAAGCAAGAGATTTAAGATTTCTGAATCTTGATACCTCTGGGTAACATTTAAGAGTTTCCATGACTAAGTTTCATGCACACACTGAGCTGCAGAGCTGGCCAAGGAAGGACAAGCAGCACGGTGGTACCAGATTTACGGGCTGAATTCAGACCTCCCACTATCAGGAAATGAAATACTTACAAGAAAAGAAATATATTACAGTTCCAGAATGCCATTTATTCTGTGAGAATCCCAAACCTCCTGAGAGAGCTTTATGGTAACAGTGCCACTGAAATGCAGTCAGTTTTGGTGAGGAAATCAGGGAATGAAGATGCCGGCATTGTTTTGGGATGGGAGGAAGCAATTTGGCCATGAAGGCCAGGGAGGAGAAAGAAGCATTCATTCCTTTTTTCTAGACAAACAGATCTTGAAAATGTTGTAAATCTAAACAAACAGATGAACCCTAAAATATAGATAAACCTTCACATACAACAAAGAACTGAAGTATTGCTGAGTTTGCCCTAGTGAGACTGGATTTGTGAAGATTGAAAATGATTCAGTTTCCTTCAACACTGCTCAACTGCGAGATTTTCTTCTAAGAAAACAAAGTATCTGAGAGATCTCAGCTTGTTTGCTGCTAAGTGAAACACACACAGTGCTCAGCGGACCCGGGCGGATCACAGCTAGAGTTTAACAGTGCAAAACAACCTTGGCTTGACAGTTTTAGGACAGGAAATGAAGGACAAGAACATATTTTAAATTGAAACAGCAAGGAAAAATTTATGGAGACAGAATGCAATTTCCTTTGTTGGAATGTGACCAGAGCACCAGGATTAAGGAATCAAGAAACCTATTAAGGCATTTGAGGGTATAAAAGTGCACTGCTCTGTGTTAAGAGTGTCTGGGGCATGGGTCAATATTACAGAGAGATGAACTCAATGCTCTGCTGCTTCTCTGCCAGTTCCGGTGGGTTTCATCCTTGTAAATGGTTTTGCTCCCCAGGACCTGGCCAAGAGTAAAATCCAGCTCACCTGGATTGCGAGGAGTCCCCCTGAGAAGACTCCCCCGCCCCCAGTAATGGGGCAGGGGTCTCCAGCCTCCTGGCTTTCTGCATGCTGCTACCAGGGGAAGGTCTCTCCCCACTCAGCCGGTCCTGTAACAGGTTCTCTCTGCTGAGGTTCACATCCGAGTATGGGCAGCCAACTAAGCTGTGACAGAGGAACAAAAAACAGAGAGAGAGAGGGCAATGAAGGCTTTACAGTCATACAGACTTCCCTGCCTCAGCCAGATAAATCCACCACAAACCCAGAAAAAATGAGGCCATGAACTCTCGGGAGGTGCTGTTACCTAGCTGTGGGTGTGGGAAAGCAGGGGATTGTATGGCAGAACTAAAAACAAAAGTTATGTTGTTAAAGAGCCACCTCAGAGGGCAAGAAGAGCTCATCCTTTGTAACCTGCTTATCTGAACAACATTTAATGAATCAACAGAGTTCTGCAACTTTCAGTCTGGAAATTTCAAAGCCCTTTACTACCAGGTCTTCAGACCTCCCACCTGAGATTGTTTTCTTGCTCTTAAAATAATTTACTTGAGAAAAAGCTTCCTTTTCCAAGAGCGCACAAGAAATCAAAAGGCAGAGCACAAAACATGAGCAACCTCTCCTCACTTTAACATCCTACCCATGCCCTCTCCTCTCTAACTGTCTCCTTGCATGCTGTTCTTGGGTCTATTATTTCACAAAAAGAACTCCTTCAGTACTGTTGGAATGTAGAAATCAGAGTGAATGAATCTGTTTGCATTGCAGCTGTAATGATTGTAGTGGTATAAACAGAGTTTATGATCAAACAGCCCGCTTAGACACAAGAGGGAGCTGCGATTTCAGTTACAACTATCTCCAGAATAACCACCCTGAGATCATTTCAGTGCAGTTGCTTGGTGCATTATTATTATTATTATTATCATTATCATCATTATCATTATTATCATTACTAACAGCACTCATTACATACGTGTAATGTGTTCCGTATCGGGGACCCCGCACGTGCCCGATGCCCTGGCAGCCTGGAGTAGGACATGCCTGTCCCACTGCTCCCTCTGGGTCTTCAGCACCTGGTGGTAGCAAAAAAAGAAAGTTAAACAGATTTGCAGGTGAGGAGCAGACTGCTCTTAGGAAATCATCCAGGGTAACAACAGGCTGTCCTGTATTTACCTAGGGGGACTTGCAGAGCATGCCCGGTTTTGTCACACCAGCCCATAGGATGGATGTCAGGGCTGTCTGCATCCACCCAGAAATCGTAGTGATGGTCCCAGCCGTCAAAATGTATCTGAAAGAAGCAGAAGTCTCAGGGAAAGACACAGATCAGGGCATGATTCAGCTTTTATGTTAACTTCCCCCTTTGTTTCACCTTGCTCAGCTTTGATTCATTCAGTCTTTCCGATCAATCTTTCAGCCAGGCACAGCCATCCCTGTGCTCAGTGTAACCCTCTGTTCTCCTGCATCTGTGTTTTACACAACAACCAGGTTCTGGCAGCACAGTCTGTCCCCCCACAGCCCGCGGGGTGCTGTTAACACCCCATGTCCAAAGCTGTCCAAACACAAATGCTTAGTTAATTGCTTTGTTTTCTGATGATCCCAAAACACCATAAAAGCCAACAAGTTTGATGAGTTTTTCAGTGATTGAGCTACAGTTTTCTGCTGGATGGAGAGACTGGTAATAGTTAGCTCAGATCCAGGTCAGGTTAAGAGACTGAGGATCCCTAGAGTTTAAAGGCTACTGGGTTGTTCATGCAGCAAAGTTTAAATGCATTAACTGAGTTTCATGCCACTATGGACTGGCAAAGCTTGGCTTTTGTTCACAGCAATGAGACTGAGAATCAACCAGATAATGGGGAGTGAACTCCACTCCTGCCCACATTATCATCCTTTGGGAAGGAGACCGTGGCCATGGAGCCTCCATCAGTGCAGCCTCCACTTTAGCTGGCTCATATTTAATTCCTCAGAAGCCAAAGCAAAACAGGTTATTTTGGCAATACATTTGGATGAAGAGACTAAGTTAAAATGCATTTATGTGACAAATTTGTACTGGAGAATGAGGCCGCTTCCCACATGTACCAGGGTTTAAACTGTTTTGGGTTTTCCTTTCCTGGTAGGAAAAAACCCCAGTCAGGCAGCTTCTCCCAGCAGAACACTCATGCTGCCATCAGCCACGGAGATCACATGGAAAATGCCAAGAAATGGAACATCACACTGCCAAGTGTTAGTTCAAAACAGTTACACTAGAACAGTAACTAACACCAGGCCAATTTCCATCAGATTTCAGCAAAACAAAGCAACAGGAATCATTGCCAGTCGGGCAGGGCCCACAGCAGCTGCCAGGCTGTTGTTTGCTGCTCCTTGTTCCCAGGAGTGTTTTCCCTGCGCTGCCCATCCTGGTGTTCCTAGCACAGGCTGTGCCCTTGGGAGCAAGGTCATACCTTAACGCGATGGTTGTCTTTGTCAACGATTGTTGCCACTCTTATCAGGATGGGATTTCGTCTGTCCACAGCCTCTAACTTTGTATTAACCTGGAATCCGTGCGGCGGACGCTGGAAGAGAGGGTTGTAAGCAGAATGCTAAAAAGCCTCGGAGTTCAGAGCTGGTACCTGCTCTGAATGAAATGTGCTCCAGTTTCCATCCAGCCCGAGCTGCCTTTGGAGCTTTGGGTTATCTCACATGGCAGACTGTTCAGAGGCTAAACTCAGAGCTTCCAAGAGGTTAAAATCAGAGTTCCCAGGAGGGCTGAGCTGAGTGTTTGTCAGCAGCCCCGAACTGCAGGAGAGCAGCCTGAGGTGGCTCAGCACAGAGGAGCTGTCCCAGCCAGGGCAAGAGGCCCTTCCCTCATGGACAAAAGGCCAGGGAGCACCACGAGCTCCACTGACACGGCCTCACCAGCCCGACAGCAAACCTCCCGCTCAGCAGGGACCTGGCCTTCCAGAGAAGAGGAGACTGAGAGGGGATCTCAGCAGTACACATGAATATCTCCAGGGCAGGTGTCAGAGGATGGTGCCAAACTCTCCAGCGGGGCACAGTGACAGGAAAAGAAGCCAATGGCCCTAAGCTAAAACAAAAGAAGTTCCACCTCAACTTGAGGAAGAACTTCCCATGGAGGGTGGCAGAGCACCGGAACAGCTGCCCAGGGAGGGTCTGGAGTCTCCCTCTCTGGCGACATTCCAAACCCACCTGGATGCAGAATTCCAAACCTACCTGTGCCACCTGCTCCGGGTGACTCTGCCTTGGCACGGGGGTGGAATGGATGATCTCCAGCCTCTCTTCCAACCCTGACTGTTCTGTGATCTCACACCAGCAGGGACAGTGGCCAGTTCCCCGCTTTGCACATCTGAACTC
>WEIT01001489.1:14641-56577 GCA_013389985.1 Dryoscopus gambensis
GAGAACCATCCCAGGCAGCTGTTGTGCTGTGACATTGAAGCCATGAGAAGATTGCTTCTTGTGAAGAAGCTCCATAGCATAAGCAAAGACAACTCCTCTCCCTAAGTGAACTGATGAAAGACTTTTATAGAGGTGGTAAACTGAAATAATTCCAAGTTTGTGTCTTCATGTTGTAAATGGAAGGAGGGAGGATAATGGGGGGAGGAAGATGGTCTGAAGGTTTAGTCTAACTCTTATTACCTTTTTTCTCTTATAGTTCTATTAATGAATTTCTTTATATTCTTTAAAGTATGCAGCCTGCTTTGCATTTCTCCTAATTCTTATCTCATAGAAGGTAAAAATGCAAACCAAACCACTGTAGCAACTTGGTAATTGTGTTACATGCCAGCTCTTTCTCTGTCTCTTGTTGAACCCTTTGTGCTGTCATGTTGTTCAGTGCTTGTTCCATGAGTCTCATCTCAGTGCTGGTTTTCTCCCGTAAGTGTACAGTTAACCTGGACCTGTAGCAGTGGTGGGGTAGAAGTTCACAGTTTCACTCCTTTTCTGTTCTTGTCATGCACTGAATAAACCTATCAGAGTTAGCTTAGGTGGTCATTTGAGTGTGCTGTGTCCATTACTATAGACTTTGATTTTTGATTTGCCATTGCTGATTGTATTCAGACCAGTCCCTATTAATACAGGATTCTCAGTGTAGGATTTCTGTTGTTAGACTAAGTTTTAGAAAACAGTATTAACTACCAGAGCTCAAAAATTGCCTTGTTTTTTAATGGACCCACCATGGGTCTGTGTATTTGGGAATATTTTTTACAGCCACTGTGGGGCTGGGAATGACCCTGACTATATTTTTGTTGAATACCATCTATATTTGCAGTGCTTTGTAAGTGATACCTAATAACAACAACAACATATGGGGCATTGGGTAACCAGTTTAGGTTTTTTGAGAACTGTTAAAAACCATGTCATATGTTTAGTATAGCAAGTTTCAACTGCACCTTTGCAGCCATAAATAGTTATTTAAAATGCCTTATTTTTTGTAAGTGCTATTGGTATCAGCTGATTTGGCTTACTTCAAGAATTCTTAAATACATGGTTTTCCTTGTCTAGCATAAATTCATGTTATTTGCACTGCCTTAAATTATAAGTAAAGATTGTATTTATACAAACATTAATTCTTTCTTTTGGGTTTTTTCAGATTCCATTGCTTTTTATAAATTTTATTTCATTCAGTGTGTGAAATCAATGAGAAACAATTTGCATAATAGCAAATAGTTAAGTGTCTGTTTAAATTTGTGCTTTGAAGTATTTTGAAAGATCTTTCCCCATAAGACAAACTACAAAGACATGTCTCTTAGTTTTGCCTCTTCAGCAAAACAGGTGTTACATAGATGTGACTTTCAGACATGATCTTACCTACCTTCATTTGGTTTGATTGCATTTTAAAGGTTGAATGCATCCTGTCAATTTTTCATCTTTATGTTAGATACAGGATGGAATTGAATTTTAACTCCATTCCATTTAACGTCCATTTCTCATTTGAGTCAGCCAAGGAGAAAATAAGGTATGACAGGAGATTGGGGAAGTGTTTCTCACTACCAGTAGTCGCACCTACATAGTGTGAACACAGACACACAGTATCAGCCACAACATAGTAGTTCAGCACCAAACTTTTATCTATTCAGATTGATCTATGGCTTCTCCACATGTTGTTCCAAGCATTTTTTTCTTCACTTCATCCTTAATCTGCTTACTATTTTGAAAGCATACTTTCTCTCCTTGAATGTAGAAGTTACAGTGGAAATACTGTTGTGTCCTGTAGGAGCATTACATTTCTTGCTTTAACACCGTGTACTGTGGTCCACAATTCTCTTCCGTTAGAGTTCACTAAAATAACACAGAAACACAAAATTATTTTCTTTAGCTTGCTTTATTTCAGTCTTAATATACTTAATAATTCTGCTGCCAAAACCCTTCTTTCCACCTTTGCCAGCCATTTCAGATAGTAGTCAGCAGTCATCTTTCATCTCCCATTTTTATGTTTGGATAGGTACATGTCTGTGGCTTGCAGAGGCAGGGGCTTAGGCCTTTTTATGTTTGTAAGTCTAGTTGAAGTTTTCTGTGAAATTTCTGTTCTACATTTGCATTGTACTTTGTGATGTCGTGATGCATGAGGTCCCTATCCAGTTGCTGTGCTTACTTTTTGTAAAACTCAGCTTTCTTCTTCTATTTTTTTAAATTGTTGTTGTTGTTGATTCAAAGTATTTTGAAATAATGCAGCACAAACATTTGCCTGTTTTGCAAAGAGCAATCACTGGTGGATAGCAAAGGTGTAAAATTGAACTACAACCATGTAGTTGAACATTAATATCAGTGGATTCCAACTGTATACCACAGCATGTTTTTACAGCCAGCCATGTTTCCAAGACCCACCTCCACCTATTTAGGAAATAGTTTCCAAATATGGAAGTGTTTTCCCGAGCCTAAGAAGGCAAAATTTTAATGTCCAGCTGCACTGCTGGCACACAGTTTGGCTTCAGCTAAGACAGCATACACTGTCACATCCCTTGGTTAGCTGCTGGGAGAGTGGGAAGAGTGAGCTTACTTCCCATGGCACAGCGGTTTCAGGGCTGTAGCTCGAAAGCTAAATAGTTTGTTGCAGTCAGACTGTGGGACTGTTTTGTTTAAAGAAATTTCAAAGAAACTATGTGATCTTAAACCTAAGTGTTCACTCGCATTCCATCCTTAATAAACATTAGAAACATTGCCGGGAACTAATCATCATGTCAACAGTAAATCAGAGAGTTATTTTTTAGATAAATATGAAAACAATCTATATTATAAGAATAGGTATCTATTTTAAAGGCAGTGCTGTATTTCTTTTTAATTTATATTATCAAGTGTATTTAATACTTGCAAAATTGACTTGACATTTTTACCATTGTTTTCCATACAGTATCAGGCTGCTAATAAGAAAAGGAATCCTAAAATCAACAGCCTTTGCATTTGTTTCTTTCAGGTCTGAAAGTGAAAAAGTGGTGCATGCTACATATTTTGTTCTCCCAGTATTAGCATGTTAGCCAGAGTCTTTCTGCAGCTGCAGTCATTTAGCAACTGTTGCAAAGGTGTAATGGGCAGTTGATTTTGGCCTGCAGTGTGTATTTATTCTTTCTTCTCAAGAAATTGTTAGCATTGTTGTGGAACATTAGTCTTCCCTTTCCAAATACCCCCTTGTTATCCTTGAAATACTAACATTTTCCCTACTGGAAGATGTCTTTTTTATTAGATTTTTGTTTCTATCTCCAGCTTTTGCACATCAGTGCTCATCCTGGCTTTGAATGAAATCAGAGTCCCAGTAATCTTTGGAAGGGAAGCTGAAGGCAATATTTTCTTACCCAAAAGCTCTGCAATAGCTGCTGTGTCTGGAAACAAAGCCAGTTTTTCCTCGTCACGCATTATAGGGACGAGTTTTGAGCTTTGAAAGGATAAAAGAGTCAATGTCCACAGGGATGGGGGAAGAGAGTAAGTGTTAGTAATCTGCAATAAATGGTATTAAAGTTATTCCTGGAAGATGAGAAGGAGATATTAATGGAATATGCAGTTTTATTGTACTCTGGTTCTCACTTACTATGCCTAAAATATTATCACACAGCCTATGCATCCATACACATGGGAAATGTCACTTGTGAAATGTGATTGATAGGTATTAGTAAAGTTTTATTGTTAAGTAATAATTACTCACTGGTAGTGCATATCTAGGGAATAGCTTTTGGGAGTTTCCTCCCATATTACTGATTACAGGCTCTTCCTTTAGCTAATATTTTATATACACAGTTTGGAAAAGGAAATACTGCATAAGACTAGTAAAATAGTCAGCACTAAGAAGATGATATTGTTTTCCCTGACAATATTTTTTAAAAAGAAAAACAGCATGAACTAGGGCCATCTGCATGCTGAATTCAGGTTCAGTTCCTCTGTGTGTAGCATCAAGCTGACCTTTCTGCTCTCTGCATTTACCCTCTGCAGACTGCTTGCAAATGAAAACAATAAAACTGGAGTCACAGCATGTCTTTTTCAGTTGTTATAGCTATATGCTGACCTGTGGAAATCACTACTATCTTAAAAGAAAAGTAAACTACAAAAAATTAGAATAATCTAGGCAAAAGCCATAGAGCCATTTATTGTTAAGTTTGTCCATTTCCTGTATATTCCTTTGTTTTCCATCATTTTTAACTTAGGCAGCTTTAAACTATAAGGCTAAAACCTTTCATGTCACTCATTTACTTGAAATTAAGTATCTTGGAAACTGCATGAGTTATTTTTCAGCACAAGAGTGGGAAAAAAATGAAACAGGAATAAATAGAGAGCTTACAAAATTAGGGACAAGGACTGAGCAGCAAAGAATGCTGTGTCTTTGTTGTCAGGAAGTGAGTGCCGGGCAGAGATAACTGCCAAGGATAAAACTGCATTAGATCTTGCCAAAGAAATTAAAACAAATAGCACACTCTTCACCTTTATAAATAAAAAAGCAAAGAGGTGAAACCACTGGGGGCAGTTCGCACTCTGTCATTCTTTTTTTTCCCTTTTTCATTTTTTTTAAACACATATCTGCATTTAGTAGTTCTTTTCCAGTGCAGCTTTGTCATCGTGACTGCAGAGTCTACTCTGTGTGTCAGTCTTTTGCCAGGGAGCCCTTGCTCTCTGAAATACCAGTTTCACAGAGTGAATGAGTCCCAAGGAGCAGCAGTACCCAGCCCACACCCTTCCCCACTGTGGATACAGGCAGGGTTTGACAGCAGCAGGCGACTAGCAAAGGCTTGTGTAGCCACTGCACCAGTGAGAGCCCCAGTATTTATCCTCCTGAGTGGCAGATGGTTTCTCCCCAGTGCCTAGGTCTACTCCTCAGCCTGAAAATGGCTGGGGCATACCACAGGTCACCACTGGCACTTTCCATCTTCTGCTTTATAAGCAAGAGAATTTAGGTTTTGCTGGGCAAGACAGTATCTTCTGTCATAGGAATAGTGTAGTTGGAGGTATGATTAATGGCAAAAGGCACACACGTAAAGACTAGAGTAGCCCAGTCCCCTAGTGTTAGTTTAGTGGTTTAACCAAATTCAAAAAGGAAGCAAGGGTTCCTAAACAAAGTAATGAGTTCCTTAAGTCTCAAGGATTTGGCCATGATGGTTGGAAATCAAACTCTTTAACCTTCCTGAGCAGATTAATGACAGTGATATTTTGTTGCGGGAACTGTACCTGCCCACTATATGTTCGTTAGGGTTCTCCTCAGGTGGACAAACAAGAATGGAAGGAAGAGCAATAACAAAAATGTCATGTTGCAGCATCTGTTAATTCTGAAGAGCAGGTACAGAGACTTGATATTCACATCTTTATTTGTCTCCATGAATAAGAAATAGTGATCAAATTACATGGAGATGGCGGTGAAGAAATATCAGCTAATGGATTATTCCTTCATCTTAGAAGAGTCTTCCGTTTTTAGTATTTTAAATTCATACTCTTTCTTTTTTTCTCCCATTCCTTTTGAACAGTGCTTGTGTGAAAGGTAATGTCTATACATTACTTTTGTTTATATAGGACAGTTCTTTCAGAAGGGATTTTGTATACAATATAGTCATTCATGCACATACATAATATAAACAAAACATACTAATAGAAACAAAACGATATAGAGCTTCAGTATAACAGACTAACCATTAGAATAGATTGCATTCACAGAAACCTAGAGACCTTTCATGTCTCAGTGACATGCATAGCAGTGCAGGACAAGCCTAAGCCACAAGCAGTACTAGTGATACGTTCCACCCCTCACATATGGCATTTCTGGCTCTCCACCCCTGCACACAGTGGGGATGGGTTACACTCTGGAAATCACCCAGGAAATAGGCAAGGCAACTTAGCTGTCTTTCCCAAGTTACACCAGTCTTACAAATTTCCTGCAATTCATCATGAAACTGGAAAAGTGTTCAGCTGGTATAAGAACCATAGTAAAAAGTGTCTTGCAGATATACTTCCTTCAGGTCACCAGGCAAAGAACTGACTGAGAACTTGAATCTCATAATCTGTGCTGGTGATCCATAGACTTCACACAATGTTTTAGAACATCAGTGCTTTTTCAGTTGCTGGTTTTGGTTGGTTATTGCTAAGAGATTTGTCCATTGCTGTGACAAAAAACAAACAAACAAACAACCCAAAAAAACCCCAACAACAACAAAACCAACCAATCCTTTAAAGGTTCAATTTTCTCTCCTTGGTTTTTCAACAGGTTTTTTTGTGTAACAAAAATTTCTGACTTTTAATTTAAACAAATAATAACTAACATTAAATTATTAAAAAAAAAAAAAGAAAGAGAAGGAGAGAGGAAGATGGTCCTGTGGCTTACATAGGAAATTTGGAGACCAAGATGTGTTTGTATTGCTTGTTCACACATGGTCCTTGAGTTTATGCCAGGTTTATAACCTCCCTATCCCACTTTCTTCAATACCAAAATGAGGATGATCAGACAGAGTGGGAAACTTAGAAGGTCTGATACAAATAATTCCAAACTGATCAGAGATATTCCATATTGTGGATTATCTGGCTTTTAGATTTTTTTGCGGATGATGAGAAGGTATTACTTACTACAGAATTACTTTTTATCATTATGAGTGAATGAGGAGAAAATGGGATGGAATCAACTATTTCCCTTAATTTTGACCACTTCAAAGCCTGTACCAGGTTCAGTACTCAGCAGGTTTTTCTCATGTACTTGTTTTTTAGGTTGTGCTGTCGATGGGCATCCAACCCCAAACATCACCTGGCTTTTCTCTGGTGAGCCTCTGAGTCTGCGACATGAACTCCTGGCAGCAGGACGGATTCTTCAGATACTCAATGTCAGTGATTTCACTGATGGTGAATTCAGCTGCCTTGCTCAGAATGAGGCTGGCTCGCTCACACAAATAATGTCCTTAGCTATACAAGGTAACTTCCGTTTCAGTCCTTTCACCCTGGAAAGCTCTTGCCATGGACTTTGCTGCACTGCCTTTCTCATCCTGAATTTCTCCCTTCTGAAGCCATCACCATGCATATCAGGAAAAAGATGTCTTAATGATTTATTGCTATGGATATAGATTTGCAGGACTACTCGGTACCTTACAGTATCTCAGGTTTTACTTTACCAAATGACACCATTACTTCTGCCCTGCTGAGCATAAACCACACCTTTACTGATTCAAGCTATACTTATGCTAAGCCTGGACAATTTTCTTGTCCAGAAATTCAAGACAGAGGTGGTAGAGTTTAAACCTCCTAAATCAGAAGCCCCTCTGTTAATACACAAAGGTCAGTGTCTCACAGTCTGTTCTTCCTTGAAAACCCTTCACTCGTAAAAGTTCTGGAACTGTTATTGTTAGAGATCTCCCAGAAATAAGACAAAGGTGATAAAGCCACAGAACACTGTGGTGCAGCTGGGTTGGAACAGAATATGCAGCTCTCATTTCCCCAACTGTCAGTGATGGAGAGGTGAAGAATTTAACTTTTCCTTCAATTTTGCTATAAAATGTTGAGCGTGTTGCAACTCCCACATTTCTCTTCAGGACAGATGATCTGTGTGAACTGTCTGGTAAGAGACACAAGATTTCAAGATCACAGAGTCATCGATACTGCTGGGAACTACAGCTAACCACATCTTCATTACATTACACACCTCTAAAAGTATAGTCCTGCTCACTGGCATCTGGCTTCACTTAACTGCCATACCATGTTATTCAGTTTCCATGCGTGATGCTTCTAAGCACCAAAAAACTGAGTTTGTTACACCAAAGGCAGTCAGGGGCTTGAATCACGTGCCTGGCAAGGGTAGGTAGCTCCTCTTCACTGAATCCCTGTATTTCATCCTGGAGAACATCTTCAACTCTTTCCTTTCTAATTGAACATCTCCTGTTAGTCTTTCAGTGTTAACATGCCTCTCCCACACTTCCTGGCAGAATACCGGTGGTCGGTGGACAAACTAACAGCTTGTTCAGCTTCCTGCGGCCACAGAGGGGTGCAGCTGCCCCTTCTGAGGTGCTTACTGGATGGGGCCGAAGTCAACACCTCCTACTGCAGAGAGACACCCAAGCCATCTCTGCAGCCCATCGCATGCAACAGAAGAGACTGCCCTTCACGGTTCGTCTGTCCCATGTTCAAATAACTTACATGCATTTAAGGTGTGCTGGAAGAGTTCTTTGTACAGGACATCACACCACTGCAGCCTCTCCAGTGCCTGTTTGGAGAAGTCATGGCTAAAAGGGAATTTACGAGTGCTTAATCCAGACAGCTGGAATTTTGTAGCAATATTTGTGGAAAACTTTGACAGTACCAGGTAGAAAGAGAGTTCATAGCTTTCATTGTCTTGGGTGATTCTAGCCACACTCTATGTCAGATATAAATATCATGCCTGTTCTGAGCACTGCATGCATGGAAATTTTGTCACCTAAGAACTATAGGATCATTTCTTTTTTGAGTTGAACGTGGCTTCATAGCAGTTTTCCCCAACAATTAACAGACAAGAAGCTAAGATTAGCAACTATTTTGTGATTTTATTCTGAGTTCCTTTGTTGCCTGAACATCAGTATGGGCAGGACTTTAGCTGTATCTGCAGTTGCCAAGAATTCCCTTAGCAGGGTGGAAGTATCTTTTGTAAAATGGGAACATCCCATCAGATCTAGCAGGCATGAAGGGGGCTCAGAGTGAGTTCTGCCTCTTTTTGGCATTTGCTACCTTGTGGTTGCCTTGGAACTGTAACTCTCTGCCTTTGTAATCCCCTGGTTTTCACTTGCTGCTAAACACAAAGGAGCCAGGACAGCCTGAAAAACTTCTGGCTACACTTAAGTCTTTCTCTGCCCCACCTCAAGTACTGTGTTAAATTTTGGGCCCCTCACTACAAGAAAGAAGAAGGACAGAGAAGCTGGTGAAGGGTCTGGAGGACAAGTCCCATGAGAAGTGCCTGAGGGAGGGGAGGTTATTTGCCTTGGAGAAAAGGGGACTCGGGAGACCTTATCACTCTCTACAACTGCCTTGAAAGGAGGCTGTAGTAAGGTGGGGGTCAGCCTCTTCTTCCAAGTGACGAGTGACAAGACAAGAGGAATCAGCCTCAAGCTGCACCAGGAGCGGTTTAGATTGGCTATTAGGGAAAAATTCATCATGGAAAGGGCTGTCAAGCATTGGAACAGTAAGCCCAGGGAAGTGATTGAGTCATCATCCTTGGACGTATTTAAAAGATGTGTAGATGTGGTGCTTAGGGGCATGGTTTAATGGTGGACTTGGCATTGCTGGGTTAATGATTGGACTTGATAATATTAAAGGTCATTTCCAACCTAAAGGATTCTCTGATTTCAGCCCATACAAAGTCCTTTTTTCTTTGACATCCTTTAGTGCAAAGAAGAGTACATCCTGAGAGCTTATCCAGAGAGACAGTGTAGTGTTATGCTCCCTCCATATTAAAAATGTCCTGCTTCTGCAATTCAGTATCTCCTTAGCTGAGATGTGTAAACATGTTTTTCTGTATTTCTTGTGGTGTTACTCCCTCCTCTCCCTTATTTCCAATGTGGATATGGTATGTTTCAGTATACAAGCACTTAAAAGTAGTGAGCATCTCAAGAGAAATTTAGTACAACTTCCCTCATTCAACACTGATTTGGGAGTTGTATTTAAAAAAGGCTGTCTAAGCTGAGGCAAGGAGAGGTGCTAAGCAACCTGATGAGAAGTGGCCAGATCACCACTCTTGCTGTGTCTCGGGCATATTGCAAGTGTCTGTTTAATTACCTTTTAAAATACATTCCTACCCTTTTTTGCAGGCAAATATTCTGAGTTGCCAGCTGAGTCATAAGAAAGAAACCAAAAGAGATTTGATGAAATATGAAACATGCTTATTAGCAGCAGTTTTCCTTGGTGTTGACAGTAAAATCCATGGGAATGGTTTATGTCTTTTTATACCTTCCCTGAATTGTAACACAACCCCAAATCCTCCCTCCACTCCTAAGAAACTGCTGAGACATAAGTTTGGAAATAAAAGTTGATTGACATGCAGACCAGAGCTTTATGAGCAGTGCGGAAATTACGGGTTCAGCCTCACGAAACTGCATGAAAAAGTACCAGTGTTCTTGTTTTCCAGGTTGGGAGTATGTTTGTTTATACTTGTTTCTGTGACCACTGGAGTTAATCACCTGCAGAAGACAGAGAACTAGAAACGGATGTCTCTCTATGGGACTGGAGAATGCCTATCTGCCTATTTTGTAAAGTAATCATAAACACTGCTGGTGAGGGACGTGATAGGCAGTATTTTACTCCCAAATCCACACAAATCCTGCCGAGTGTCCAGAAACTTAATGAACCAAACTGCTGACTTGACCATAAAACTGTTCAGGAAACTAATAACCTGTTCCATTCTTCCTATTCTTACCTAACACTTTCCCAAACCTAACTGTATGAGTGTTTCACCTAATGAACCCTACAGTGACAAAATATATTACACTATTACTCTCTGTTATTACACCCCTTTGGCTTGTTGGACTGGATTTTTTAAATGCCAGTACAGTGGGGTTCAGAGCCTCAGCCTCAGCTGGTGAATGGGCTCAAGAGGAAAGAAGAGCAGTGTCCTTCCTTCCCTGGGCTAACAGTTCCTGTGCGATGTTCAGGCTTTTCTGGATTATCCCAGCTGTCAGGGGTACAACAGAGGAGGCCGGCACCAGCAGGACACAGCAGGCTTTTGGCTATTCTCTTGCAGCAAGTTTGAAGTGGCCTGTGAGCTACTCCAACAATTACACAGAGATAGTTTTCCCTACTAAGAGGTGCTGCTGGGCTAGTCGTAGCATTGTGATTGTAGCCTGTGACCGAGGCCTCCATGGCACCATGGTGTAAGAGCAGACTTGCCCAACACTTGGGCTACAAGTATTTACTAAGCCTCTAAAAACAGCGGGCTGGGAAAGTAATTCTGAGCCCAAAGAGCCTTGAGAAAGATAAATTAATGAAAAATGGGCTCTTTTCTCGAGTTTCGTCCTCTCAGCAGCTTTCAGTGATGACTATGGGAGGCTGAGACACTCAGCCTTCCAGGATTGCACGCTAAATGAACCAAGCCACTGTTGCCTGTCTTTGGTCCAACAGATAAAGACCTGTTGATGCCAAGGACCCTGCAGACGGTGGCACGTGCCTGCTCCCTGACATGTTCTCCTTTCTCTCACAGATGGATGGTGACGTCCTGGTCTCCTTGTACGCGGAGCTGTGGTGGAGGCCTACAGACACGGCGAGTGACATGCCAGCGCCTAACAGTGAAAGGCAGCTCTGTCCCAATGTCGAATGAGGCTTGTGCCCAGGTGTCCAAGCGCCCTGTGGACACACAGAACTGTAACAGGCAGCCCTGTGTTGAGTGGGTGGCCTCCTCCTGGGGTCAGGTAAGGAGCAAGGCAGCATTCCAAGGACAGCCCCTTAGTGTGGGCTAGAAAAATGAGACAGAAAATGAGGGGAGTGATTTTTCAACCTAGTATCTTTAGGTTATAGTTTGCAGGCTTTTGAGGAGGTGTCTCGGTTTGAAAAGACAAGTGTCTGCTGAGGAGGGCAGGAGCCTCCCTTGAAATGGATAATGTAAACCCCCTCCCTCTGAATTATTAGAATTTTGAAATTAAGGGGCTCTCAGGAAAAGGTATGGGAATAGGAATAACAGTTCTTTACTAGGAAAATTAAAAATACAAATGCAATAGCACAAAAAACCAAAAAAACCCCACTGACAGAGTCAGAAGACAACCTGGCACCCTGTTGGTCAGGGTGTTGGTAGCAGTCTGATTATTAAATGGTGGCTGCAGTCCTCCTGGAGTGGCAGATGTAGTTCTGTTGAAGCAGTGATCCTGTAGGAGGGTGTAGTTTTCCTCTGGGAATCCGGTAGAGAAGAAAGCTGCTCCCCTGGGAATCCAGTGGAAGAGGCTGCTTGTGGTGTTCCAAACCTTAGCTTATATCCAGGATGGAATGCTTGGTTCCTCCCTCTGGGCAGAGCATCTNTGTCCCACCAATTTTAACAGTTTATGAAGATGGTGATAGAATACATGCTTTTGGGCATATCTTACATTGTAACCTAGGACAGGAGGCCACTAATTTGCTCAGCTCTTTCTTTCTGTACATGATGCACTGCCTGCTTGAATTTCTGTAGCTTCCCACAATCCCTAGAAATGCTGCTTGTGAACAGGACTTTTACTACAGATCCTTGTGTCCTCCAGTGGAAAGGTCTGCAGTTCCCTGTTACAGTGATAAGTGACATATCTGGGAAGTAGCCTTCTTCAAGTCTTAATTCTCCTTACTAGCCAGTGAGAGTGCTTCTGTCTTTGCTGGCTGGAGTTAGGATTGATGACTGTGATCATTTCAAGGCAGGGGGAATGTACAATAATTCAGTTGTACAAAGTTAATCATGTTGCCTGAGAATACCAAAAAAGTGTGAGCTTTCTTGATTTGCTTCATGGTGGAAGGCAGAATAGAGGGCAAAAAGCATCTTCAGACTACTTCATGCTGCTTTGCAGATCTTCCAGTTCTCTCTTAGCAGACTGCATTGCGTCAGGTTTTCTTATCATGTTGATAATAAAAAGTGCCTTCAGCTACTAGACTGTGTTATTGTTCACTACTTGAAAACATCTTCATTTAAATCTTGAAAGGTGACTGAGTTATTGTATTACAAGTAAAGCTCGGAATTATCACTTTATATCAAAGAAAAAAATATTCACTCCCTATGGAATTCTAGGAAAGGAGTGGATCATCTTTGCAAAAACCATTACGGGCTCCCCGTGACACCATACTCAGCTGAGACAATCAGCTAGTTCAGAATGAATTGCTTAGACCTAATTTCTATGCACTATCACATAATATTTCTTCTACCTAGCTTGCAAAAAAAATAAAAAAAATCAAGTTCGCCATGGTTGTGTACTGCTCAGTCTCCAAGCCAGAAGACTGCTCCACAGTTAGTAACGTTTCACTGGCTCAGTCGATCGATTACCTGCTTGGTAGTATCATGGGGTATCAGGTCCCCATTGCGCAGGTGTAGTGATCAACTTTCCCAGTTCACAAGGAAAATAAACAGCCTACCTGCTCTACCACCATCTCTAGAATTAGTTCCTTTCCTTCATTTAATGTTCCTCCCATTTTGAGCTCCACTGTGTAATCCCATGGTGTTTTTAAACTAGTGACTTGGGCTTGCTGGTGATGAGGACTGCTAGCCCCTGCAGATATCACAGAAATGCTCCACATACTCTGGTGAATGACATTTCCAACAAGACAGTTGACTGGAAGCAGCTGGAAGCCTGGCAGTCACTCCTTCTCTCTCCCAGTTGTCAGGAAGGGAAGAAATAGCAGGAGGAAGGGAGTATTATTTGAGGAGTGTGTGATAGTGTGAAACAGGGCTCCTTCTGATGAGGGAGTGGAGGCGGCAGAGAGATCGCTCAGCAGCCATCCCCTGGCAAAAATTCCTACTTCACGCTAATGACCCCTTATTCAACCCTCAGTTTGTTCTTGAATATAATTTCCAGATACTTAGAAAAACAGTTTCCTAATAGTTGATATTGTTTTAAAAGAGCACAAATGCATGCTTCATACCTATAGCAAGTTATGTTTTAATCAAAGGAGAGCATTAGGAGAGTTAAACTGAAATGTGATGTTAAGCTTGAATATGTTAGGATAGCCTCAATTCTGGAGCAAGCTTGCATATCTGTTGTGCTTGTCATGCTTGCTGCTTTTGTTTGTTGTCCTTCAATGCTTTTAAACTATTAAATGGAGTGGAATATGTTCTTGGTTCAATGCATTCTTAGTTATTTGGCCATAAGTTCTGGTAGTACAAGCTGCAAAATGCGCAGTAAAAGTAATGTATTGAGATTTCCTGTATGGTTCATAGTTCTTGGCTAATGGCATGAGAGCATTTAATTTCCCCTAACAGATGTATTTAAGATTAAATTATTGAAGAGAAGAGGTAATGAATCTACAGAGCAGATACAGAAATGTAATTTAAATGCTGCTGGAGGAGAGTGAGATGAGCCGAAGATGACTGCACAGTCAGCCTCCAAAGCCTGCAGAGGTGCAGAAAGTGGTTGAAATCTCAACAGTCTCTGAATGGCAGTATGCACTTTGTTTCACTAGCAGTTTTATAAAATGGAACATGCCCTGTCTTTTACCTCCCTTAAGTGAATCTTCTGTGTTCACAGTGTAACGGGCCTTGCATTGGACCACGACTGGCTGTACAGCATCGACAGATATTTTGCCAGACCAAAGATGGGGCCTCTGTGTCATCTGATCAATGCAGTTCCTTACCAAGGTAGGGCAGAAATGCAGAAATGAGCCTGCAACCCTTTTCAGAAATACTGAATGGACTAGTGACTTAACTGAAAACTTACAGGTTTCCCTTATGGAACAAAGAGGTCATGCTGCAACCTGTACAGTTATGTATAACAAATCTGACCAGGCTTAAGCACAGACTTCCCTATTTGCTCCTAGGAGCTTCAGGCCAGCTGGCCAACAACTGGAAAATCTTCTGTGCATGCCAAATCCTGACTGCAAGGTTATGTTATATCCTCTTAAGGTGCCCATCTTCTCACTTACTTAAACACAAACTCTAACAGAAAAAAAAGGGTCTCCACAGGTTTTGTTTTCCTGTAGATAAACTCCACTGTCAACATTGTAAAGACATTTACTTTACATGAGACAGGTATGTAAATCATGACCAATCATAACCGAACATTAATGTAACTGGCTTGTTGGCTCCCGCTCATGCTTTTTCATATCTGTGTGACAAATAGATATGAACAAAGTGTGCCTATATATCTTCTGTGAGACTATCTTGAAAGGAAAAGGAGGATTTCAGAGAGTTGGTTCTGTTCCCATTGGCTGTAAAGCCATAAAAAAGTTACAAAGTCCTGCTGGACCACATCGGTCACCACTCATTTCACCTTTCAGCAGATCTCTGGTTTGGCCCTTCATGGAGAGGACATTTCAGCCAAATCCTCAAATGGTTCAAATGGTCTTTTAGCCTGATGTTGGTATACCAGTGTGCACCCCCTGAGGATCTGGTCCTTGAGAGCAGTTCAAAACTGCTGGCCTCACTTGGCAGCCTTTGAAAATCTGATCCATACAGTGCTCTGAGTGAATTACCTTTGGGATATGTAATGTTTGCTGTCCCTCCCTCTCTCCCTCCTGCCCACAGGCCGTTGAGCACCCAGAACTGCTGGACTGATGTCTGTGGTGTGCACTGGAGGGTCAGCCTATGGACCGTCTGCACAGCTACGTGTGGAAACTACGGCTTCCAGTCCCGGCGTGTGGACTGTGTGCACATCCGCACCAACAAGCCCGTGATGGAGCACCACTGCTCCTGGAGGCCAAGACCAGCAAACTGGCAGCGCTGCAACATCACACCCTGTGAAAACGGTACTTTGCTGAGAGGAGAGGAGGCAGAGCGGTGCAGGAGTAGGAAAGAAGGCAGAGTCATCTCTCAGAAACGCAGCACTGGACCTTGCAGCTGGGCATCCTGGGGAAACCTCCAGCCCAGACATCTGCAAAATCCAGTGTCTAAAGCTCAGCATCCCAGAAAGGAATACTGACCATTGTGGGGTTTTTTGGGAAAGGTGTTAGTGCTAGGATTGTGTCCCCTTTCTAACAGAAAAAAAATAATTCATGCAGTCTTCTGGAGCAAGTCCAGAGTAGGCCACCAAGTTGATCAGAGAGCTGGAGTACCTGTTGAGTGAGGAAAGGCCAAGTGAAATGGGATTGTACAGCCCAGCTTTGGCGTGACCTACTTGTGGCCTTCCAGTACCCAAAGGGAACTTACAAGAATGATGGAGCAAGACTATTTACAAGGCTCTGCAGTGAAAGAACAAGGGGGAATGTGTTCAAATAGAAACAGAGTAGTTTTAGGTTAGGTATTAGGAAGAAATTCTTTACTGTGAGGGTGGTGAGACACTGGCACAGGTTTCCCAGAGAAGCTGTGGATGCCCCACCCCTGGAGGTTTTCCATACGAGGTTAGATAGGCCTCTGAGCAACCTGGTCCAGTGAAAGGCATCCCGGTCCACAGCAGGAGGGTTGGAACTAGATGATCTTGAAGGTCCCCTTTCAACCCAAACCATTCTATGGTTCTATGATTAACTTTCAGTAATGGTACAGAGAGAAAGAAAAACACAAATCAAAACCAGGCTTACAGCTGTAGTCCCAATCCAGTGGGTAGGTGGATGATGGGAAATCCTGCACGAAAGACTGCTTTCTTTCAGATTACAAGAAACAAATTGGGCCTTCCAGGGGACTAGAAAAGTTATTAAAAAAAAAAATTGAATGAACAAAAGAGAACAGATGATGTCCCTATTTGGAAATTATGCTCTCATCCTCTATCTTGCAAGACAACTGCTTTGCAATCATTGCAAATGCAGCAGCAAAACCCACATGTGCTTGTCTATATTCACACCAGCTCTGATGCTCTCTCTCAGCAGAGACAAAGTGGACTACATAGGTCCAAATTCATGAGTTTGGGGGGCCCTAATGGAAGCTGAAGCCATGAGGGAGATTACAGGTATCAAGCAGGACTTTCTTTAAGACCTCCCAACACAAAGGTCCTCCTCTTGGCCACCGAAGGATATATGTTCTCAGGTAAGAAATCCTTTGTTCATAGCTTCATCACCATTTCTTCTTCTTGTTTCCCCTTTGGCAGTGGAGTGCAGAGACACCACAAGGTACTGTGAGAAAGTGAAGCAGCTCAAACTCTGCCAGCTCACCCAATTTAAGTCACGTTGCTGTGGGACTTGTGGAAAATCTTGAAGACAGACAAAATGAAAATGGAGGAACAAGGGGATCACAGCCTTTTCTTCACTGAGGCAAAGGCTTTTGCAGAAAATGCGGATGGAATGGAATGATCTTTTTCATTTTATTTATTTATTTCCCTTTTCTAAAAAAAAAAACAGAACACCTTTACCAAATCATTGTTGTAAAGGGACTTGACAAGTTTTCCCTTCTATCAGTCTGGGAGACAGAATGCATAAAAACATGGTCATAAGGGTAGACCACAAAGAGTCAGAGAGACACACGACACCAGAAATTGGTATGAGAGGAGTAAGGCTTTCCCCTAACCTATGTACATGCCTGGGGGATACACCAAGAGACAGGTGAGGAAGAGGACCAGAGTAAAAACCTAGCATCATATTACAGAATTGCAGAATCGTCAAGGTCAAAAGAGATCTTCAGGGCTATCTAGTCCAACCATTAACAGCACTACCATATCCACCCATAAACGATATCTCTGGGTGCCACATCCAGACTCCTCTTGAGCACTTCTGGAGATGGTGACTCCACCATCTCCCTGGGCAACCTAATCCAACGCCTAGCCACATTTTCAGTGATTTTTTTTTTCTGGTATCTAATCTGAGCCTCCCCTGGCACAACTTGAGGCCTTTTCTTCTCATCCTATTGTTTGAAACATGGCAGAAGAGACTGACCCTCATCTCACTACAGCCTCCTTTCAGGCAGTTGTAGAGAGCAATGAGGTCACCCCTGAGTCTCCTCCCAGCTAAACAACCCCAGCTGCCCCAGCTGTTCCTTATAGGATGTGTCTTCTAGACGTTTCACCAGTTTTATAGCCCTTCCCTGGACACACTCCTGCACCTCAGTGTCTTTCCTGTAGTGAGGGGTCCAAAACTGAGCACAGGATTTGAGGTGTGGCCTCACCAGAGCCAAGTACAGGAGAAGAATCACTGTCCTCATCCTGCTGGCCACACTTGCTGATACAGGCCAGGATGCCATTGGCCACCTTGGCCACCTGGGCACTGCTGGCTCATGTTCAGCCAGGTGTTGACCAGCACCCCCAGGTCTCTTTCTGCTGAGCAGTTCTCATCTCTCTTAGACTACCCTGAGAACACAAGCACGGGATTTTGCTTTATAAGCTTATTTGTTAGGTCCTAGATTAGAAGCCTTTTTAGTTTCTAAATCCCTCTCTCCTTCCCAGACTGGGCAAGGAAAATCCTTGTGGTCTTTGAAGGTCTGGTGCCTGGCCAAGTTGAACAACGGTCTGTGACATAAGTGGATCTAAAATACACCTGAAAATGTTTCCTGTTTGAGCTTGTGAGGGAGGATTGGGGATTGAAGGGTTGCTCTCAGCACAGAGGTGAGGTGGTGATATTAATTATTATCCAGCAAAAGCAGAGTAAGTGTGATCTGCTTGACCCACTTCAGTACAAACCTGCAAACACTGTTCCCTAGAGAGCATAGGCAGAAAAGATAGAAACTGTATGTGGTACACCGGAGACACTTTGCATACTGCATCCTACTAACACTTATTTAGAAAAAAGAGGTATTACTTCCCAAAGTTTTGTTACTTTCAGACCTGGGATTTTGGAAAAGAACCTGAGAAAGTGGGTTTTTCTATTTTGCTAACATGAAATTTCTCTTTCCTGACAGCCAAGCCTTTTGAACAAGTAGTAAAAAAGAGCTTTATTTTGATTTTTTGTGGTTGTTACTACTCATTAGAAAAAGAATGGCTTTAGCATCAGCCCCATAGGACTAAGGCAAATAATTTGTAACAAACTTGCTTCTCTTCACAACAAAACAGGTTATAAAGCAGCAGATCTTTAAGTCCATGTATAACCCCCTAAGATACAGTCTAAAAATGAGACTCAAGCATCACACCTACAGCATGATTTTGCCTGTAGGCTGTGAGACTTTCCTCCTGGCAAGCTGCAGTGGATATTCAGCCAGTGAAGTGCTGCGTGATTTTAGTTCCTGGGCATTCTCTGCTCTGCTTAGGAAAAAACTAAAATTAGAGGAAATCTGCAAAGAAGAGAGTTTGAGAATTGTGGAACTCTAAAGGAGAACTACCTGATCTCAGGTTTTGGTTCAAGACCTTTTCTAAATGAAGGGCTTGGTTGTGCCTCTCCTTTAACCCCTGTTGGGGCTAGTGCCTTGTGGTATATTAATGAAATGCTGTTCAAATTCTGCTATGCTACAGCTTTCATGACATGGATTTTTCAGTAAAACTGGGAGTCCACTATTGAGGTCAGTGCCAGGTTCATGACATTAAACTGTCTCAAACTGGCTTACTTCAAAACATCTGGCAGTGAATGCTCTTGGTAGAAATGGGTCTTCAAGAAATAAGCATCAGTGTAACTTTTTATTTAAAAGAAAGAATAATGACTTTCCGTGTATGTAAATGTATATCTTTTCTGTATATTTATTAGGATTTCTTGTATAAAAAGTGCAATATTAATAATTGTACATTATTTTGTCCAGATAAAACTATTTTGTTTTTTTTTTAATCTCCCCATAATTTTGTTCCTCTAAAATCAACAGTAATAGTATATTTCTTTTCATTTTAATAGCACTTGCATTTAATTGGGGATCTGCTTCACTGTGCACAGAGTGCTTTATAGACTATGACATGAGGGAGGGATGACGTTTTAACTTGTGAAATGATAGTTATGCATGGAATGAAGGACAATTCCTTAATAACATAATAATAACAATGATGATGATGACGATGTGATGAATATTTTTGATACATTAGTTAACAAAATGCAGCATGGGGAAGTACTTTCTTTTGTGTAAAAGCAATGTTCAAGCTATCACATGTTCCATTGAATCTGTATAACTGTGCACAGGATAAACACAAAGGATCTGATCTGGAGGGGCCACTGTATTGTCTCTGCACAGTGTGGATTTAATTTCACATGTCTGTCTTCTGAATTGTGACTTGGCAGCATCTCAGTAAGATAAAGATTACTGGTTATTTTATGAAAGGATGCTTTTCATTCTCTAAAGAGAAAACAGAACATCAAACTTGTATTTATCTAACTTTTTGTACAAGTAATGCAGGTTACTTATTTAACTACTACTGTCTGACATGCTGTTTTTTAATCTTAAAAACAATAGCCAGAGTAGCAAAGCTGTTGGAGTTCTCTGCCCTTGTTCTGTATTATGATAGCAGCACACACCTGTTACACAAAGTACACATCAGGTACCCTCCTCAGAGAAAGAGGATGTCTGAACTCCTTTTTTAACATCTACAGCCATTAAGATCCTGCAGCCAGTCTTGGAGATACATTTTAATTCTTCATTTGCCTTGCTTTATTCTTTTTTGCTGATGTCTTGCCCCTATTGCTCCTGCAGAAGTATAAGGCTATCAATGCTGGTCCAAGGACCATGGAAATCAATAAAAGTATACTTCTTTTTTTCCTAAGTAGCAATGCTTCAAGGCATAACTTTCCTCAGCAATCTATGGCTTGAAGGAACACCTGTTAATTCAGTCTTCCTTACAGGTTGCTACTGCCTTCAGTAATGGAGCTGCCAGCTACCTGAAGCATCAGATATGTGTGCGGAAGGAATTGTGGTAATGGTCTGAATTACAAGGGGGAAGAAGAAAAAAATTAATAATGCAAAAGCATTTTTTCTTAACAAAGAAAAAAATTGAGTTCTGAAAACTAAGCTGGTTGTTGCCGATGCCTTTTTCAAACAAACAATATGTCTCCGCTAAAAGGGAAAAGCAATTTTTCTCTGATTTATTGACAGTTTCCTTTGTATGATGTTCCTGCAGATGTTTTTTAGATACCTAAACTGCAGGCAAATAACACCTCACACAGACAACCAAGTCAAAGACCAGATCTAAGACTTCCAAGCAACAGTACTGAAAGCAATGGGAATTTCATAATTCATTTTCAGTAAAACAAGTGTAGAAGCTGTTGTGTATGTAAAATGAACAACAGGTTTGCTTAGGTTCTCAAGAGAATAATTATTCTCTCTTATGCTTATGGCTTGAGTTACTACTCAAGTCTTCACCTTCAAAAGAATCTTCCAGTTTTGTTCTGCTGACTAATTTTCCTCAAAAAGGAAAAACAGTTCTGGAACAAACAGAAGAATACCGTGCTGAAATGTTCCCACAGCAGATCTACTCCCAGCCCCCTTTTATGTGACTATGTAAGTGCAACTGAACTACTCCAGGCATCTGTGTCTGCACACATGATCTCAAAAAAATAGAAGCCATAGCCAGAGTTTTTCAAAGTAACCTTTAGCTAGAAATCTTTTTCCTCCTCTCTAGCTTCAGTCATATGGACTGCAATTGGAGCTTTTTCAGTTTTCAAGTTAGGATTCTTCTTGCAAACTACCTTACCAAAGAAAAGGCCTTACTATCTGTTTGGTGCTCAAACATTGATTCATAAATAAATTTGGTTATTCTAGATCAGCATCACCTGACACCTCTATTTGTAGAAGAAGGTGAACCCTAAAGTTTATTCTTTTCCAGCTTTTCAGAACCATAAAATTCCTCAAAAGTTTTTAATGGCAGTTTTCAGCGAGTATCTGATCATTTCAGCTAGTAGTTGAGTAAATAAGCTACATTCATTCAGTTAGCTAACTTTTCACAGAGAAGCTTTCAAAGTCTTTTGAATGTCAGATTTTCTCCCAGCCCAGCAGTGTATGCAGATGGGAAGCTCAGACCTGCTACTGCTAACTATGGCTGTACATATTAGCTACAGACCCCAGCTTGGAGATCATTGATTTAACCCTTGCCTTCATCCTCTTCTTTAAAGGTATGTATTTATATTTATCAATAGTGTTATGTATTAACTGTTCAGTTTTGTGGAAAGCAAGCCAAAAAACCTGTCAAATACTTGAGTCAGCACAAAATAAGGACTGGAAAATCAGATCTCCTTCCTCTACTGATCTTATACATTTCTCACACCGAAAGCATCGGATGATCATTATTTCACTTACATTGCTTTTTATCATCTCCAGCCAACATCTGCTTTCCAGTCAGTGACAATCAAATCTAAAATCTGGCCATATATATAGTTATTTTAATATTTTTTAATATAAAATTTTCACTAAGGCTTTTCAGTAGTTGCAGTCCATGTAATCCTGATTTATAAGGGGAAAAGACACATATCAGCACCTCCTTTTCCGACTGAAATACTTACTTCTATTCTCACCTGCTTTTTTCACTGAAGTACAATATCTGTTCCCATTCTCAATTTCATGTGTGAAGACATGAGCACAACAATAAATTTTATTCTCCATCTGTCCCTTAGAAAAGTAAATACAGTGCTCAGTTTCATCTTTTCTTCCATTGTCACCGATGAAGACTGAGACTGGAAAGTCCATGATAGCACAGACTCCAGCCCTTCATTTTTGCCAGAATGGTTACAAAGCCTTGAACATCCTCTACTGACCCATTCAAATGCACATTGTGGTGTTTGAGGCAGCAAAGATGAAAGTATGCAAGTGCCTTCATGTATCATGGCAGGATCTGTCTAGTAGAGGTTTGTTTGGTTGTTTTTAAAAAAAAAAAAATTGACAAAACAGAGCACAAAGTACCTCATGAAACGTATATAAAACAGGTTCATCAGCAGTGTTTCCTCACTGATCTGAGTTTGCAGACCAGTTCATGTGCATATAGGGAGGCCTTTTTGTAGGGAGATACAAAGTTATCACAGAAAAATAAATTTCTTCTGAACAGTAAAAAACAATTTAAAAAAAATAAGTTCAAATCAAATTAATCTGTAAGTACTATTGCTAGATGGCAAAGCACTTACCCAGTCACTGACATAGAAAGTAGCTGACAGCATAGAGTAGTAAATGAGAGTGTGAAAGTTCAAGTATATTCTGCCAATATCATCAACTGTAACCCCAATCTGATGTGACTCATTCTCATGAGAATCTTGCCCGTGCTTTTTGTTTTGTTTTTAATGGAGGGATCTCACTACACATGCTTGGCCCTTCATGCATGCCGGCTTTACGCTGGCGCCCACCTTTGGCACTGTGACTTGTGAGTGCTCATGCTTGCACATGCTTCCAGCACACAGGAACAGGGGATTGCATAGCAGTGCCTTCAGTGCCCCTCTCTGAGCCTGTACCAGTGTGTACCCTGTGCAAGTTATACTGCCTCAGCCTGCTCTGAATTGCACAGGTCGATTGTCCATGAAGCATGGCAGGTGGGAAGAACTGATAGAGCACAGCATCACACCCAATTCTCCTACACCCAATTCTCCTTGGCACCTCACTGTCCCAGTGCTAAAAGCCCAGAGCAACTCCTCCTCACCTCACTTGCTTATATAACTCTACAGATCTCTGCAGGTCTTTGACCTTGAGTTAATTTAATCACTAAATTTAAATACTAAACTTTTAATTATTTCTTTCCAAGAAGAGGTGCCATCCTACCATGTTCCTTCCACATTCCCTTCAAAACAACACCTCTTTCAGCAAGAGCAGCAGCTCTTGAGCAAGATGAACACCATGTTTCTAAAGGCCGTATTCCTCTGCACAGGTTATGGGTCCAGCCACTATAACATTATCCTTAAACTCACACAACAAAAGCAGTGAGTACCACAAAATTTTCATCCATCACCAGAGGCATCATTCTTGTCTCACAGGGTGCTTCCACACATGCCCAAACACAAAAATACCCAAGGTACTAGCTGACAGACCAGGCTAATTTTGGCTAAATCCCTGAGATTGTAGGAGGGCTGCAGCACAGCAGGCAGAACTGCATCAGCTGAGGCCTCCACTGAACAGAGCCTGAGCAGGAGACTCCTCTCTGCAAGCAGAGCAAGTTTGGGTTGCACTTCTCTATCCTTCCTGCTAACACACTGTTTACCTCTCAGGAGAGGGAAAAAAGGGAAAAACAAGAATTTTGTCTAAGCCTTTAAAGCTTCTACAAAGAAAGGCTTTATATTTGTGTAGCTATAAATAAAAGAATGCTGTTTTATGCAGCTAAAAGGGAAAGGCACACCAGAGGGTTACAGTCCAGTTACATATAAATACTCTTCTTTAAAGCAGTGGCAGGATATAAACAATTCCATAGTAAGCATGTTGTTATCCACAAATGCTTAGGATGACACGGGCATGAGAAACCACTCACTACTACTACTACACTCTTCAGCATTATAAAGTAGTCTTCTGCTTCAAGATCTTGCGTGGTTTGTATACAAACTCCCTAGGGGAAGTGGGAAAGCATAATAATGAACCAGAAGGATCACACCAGGCAGGCCATGAACAGCTTCCTCTCCAAGTGAGGAGCCAGGATGGGTTTCTCAGCTCTTAAGGAAGTGCTTAATGGTTGGACTGAGGTATAGTTTATTTTGGGCTATATGCAGACTTCCCCCTCCATCCTTTTCAACATGCTGTTTGGTTTGGTTTGGTTTTTTTTTTTAAAAGCATAAATTACTGGTTTGAATAAATAGCCAATAATGTTGGTGGATGCTTGTTAAAACACTTCACCTTCTGAAACACTCATGGAGTCAGGTTTCAAGTAATAGCATACAACCTAGTGATTTTATTACCAAAAAAAGAAAAATCTCACTGTTAACCCACTAGATACAAACAACAGAAAATCAAATCCAGCTGTGCGGGGAGGATCTCACAGACACTTTTTTTTTAAAAAAAAAAAAAAAAAAAAGCAGAGAGCAAAGCAGAGCAGGGACCTGCTTGCCCAGCAAAGCAGTATGCTTGAGCCTGTGTAATGCTGTTTGGCAGTGACACATGAGCCCTCTCAGTGGTCTGGGGACAGTTCACACCAGCAAGCACAGAACTAGTGAGCTAGTGGAAACAGGGAACACAGAGATGAACACAGCACTGCCTTTTTTGGAGCTACTCTATTCCTGCTCTTCTGAATGCAGCCAGAAACCTCTGTGGGACAGACTGAAGCCAGATAGAGAAGTGAAAATCAGGTTGTCACAAAAGACAAGAAGAGGGGCACACGTCATCAAACTGCTGCTTCCAAAGTGGAACAGAGGCAGAGAGACACTACTAGAGTAGGGAGAAGAGTGACTTACAGAGGGATCAGCCAAAAGTAAACTCTGTTCAGAAAATTCATTATGGAAATTGCCCATCCCAGTGAACTCAGTTCTCTGCCCAAATGCCTCTTTCCAACTGAAATAACACAGATCCCTCAGGGAGATCCTATCTGTGCCTCAGGAAAGACCTTTTTTTTGTCTTCCAAAGAAAAGCTTTGCTTTTTCACACATTAAATTCAGCTGCTTTCTGTCTCCTGAATATCATGCCTGGGACCTATATTGCTTCCCTCTGTAGTATGAACACACTCAGTTCTTGAAGAAGCATACCACTTATCTTTCAACACTTCCTTCAGAGTCCTGAAATACCGGAGGTGCTGACAATTCACTCCCCTTAGTAATCTATAGTGTTGGGTGAAGCCCTTTTTAGAATTTGTGGTGGTAAAGTTTTCACAAATTTGCTGCTGGTTCATATTTCTAGGCCATAAGTACATAATTTACTGATTTTTTTGAACTCTCACCTTTTGCCAACTGCAAACCTTCACCAGATGAAATACCTCCTGGAGATGTAAGGCACCAGGGTTGGCAGTCCTTGCAGACACAGGTGGTTGAAAGGCTGATATAATACAAGTCAAAACTGAATTGATTAGTAATCTCCCCCATTAGTATATTAAAAAGGTAAATTTCTTCTGGGGTTGTTTCATTTTGTTTCCCGCTGAGAAGAGACTAAGAAATTTTGCTCAGCTTTTTCCCAGTGAGGAACTGCAGTGCTGCATACCTCCTGGCTAAGAAAACATTCATAACCTTCTATTAAGCTGCTACCCTTCAAAAATTTAGTTTGCACATGTCTCCTTAATTCAGCTTTTGTGCTTAAGACTTGCCGAACAGATTGTGCTTTGCCTGGAGATCAGTAGTGCTGGTGAGTACACATCTTGTGTGTTTTCAGGGATGCAGGTAGAAGCTGTCCCTTCAAAGAACCTCTGCAGTGTACATGCCTGGAACTGTTCCTGTGCACAGGTGACATTTGTCACTGGCAGTGGTCACAGTAATCAGTACCAGTGTAGTAACCGGCCTTCACAGTGACTTTTTCATCCATATCTGCTTAGCACAATCCTCCTTGTTCTTTTTTGCATGCTTCATGGTACAGCTGCCCTGGACGCCTTTCTCAACCTTGCCAAGGACAAAGTCCCTTTGTTTCATCCTTTCATTTTGGTTTTTAAAACACTTTTTGATAGTAGCCTTTGTACTTCAGCCAATTTTTAGGTATTGATGCCATTATCCATTCTTCAGAAGTTGGATCTTGACTACAGATATTTCCTTCTTTCTACCCATTTCTTCACTAAGTGAGAAGTGTTGTCTTGTGCTGCATCATGAATGCAAGGTCACAGAATCACAGAATCACAGAATGGGTCAGGTTGGAAGGGACTACAGGGGGCCACCTCCCTGCTCAAGCAGGGTCATCCTAGAGCACATGGCAGAGGATTGTGTCCAGACAGTTCTTGAAGTTCTCCCAGTGAGGGAGGCTCTACAACCTCTCTCTTCAAGTGCTCGGTCACCTGCACAGTAAAGAAGTTCTTCCTCATGTTCAGGTGGAACTTCCTGTGTGTCAGTTTATGCCCAGTGCCTTTTGTGCTATTGTTTGGCACCACCGAGCAGAGCCTGGATCCATCATCTGACACCCTCCCCTCAGATACTCACAGACATTGATGAGGTCCCCTCTCAGTCATCTCTGATCAAGGCTGATCAGCTCCCTCAATCTTTCCTTGTAAGAGAGATGCTACTGTCCCNCCTCCCTTGACCTGCTGGCAATGTTCTTCCTAGTGCACCTCAGGACACCACTGGCCTTCCTGGCCACGAGGGCCAAGACTGCAGTCAGACAGCATTAATGTTATTACCAAAAAGAGGGACAGTGGGAAAACATGCAGCTGTAGGAGGAGAAAATGTGAAACTACAGCAGCCCAGGCTTTCATCAGCCTTAACTTCTGTGGAACCACACCTTTAGTCACAAAAGGGAACTGACTTTGTTCTTTAGTGTTATCATATATTGGTTTTAATAAGTTTTTAACATGTAGAGGTACAAGATAGGAAAAAAACCCCAAGCCTGTGTCTCATGCTCTGAAAGTGTTGGATTTAAACCAGTCATGTCTGCTTGATGCTGGTGTGAGCTGGTCCACCCCACGGAAAATCAAGATTCCTGTTGTTAATGTTCAAAACCCAGCAATACTAGTGCTAAGTGGCATATTGCATTGCTATTGAGCTTGATAAGACAAACTTCCACCCAGAAAAAAGACCCACACAAACCTGTGATAAAGATAAATTTACACACTAGACTCTCCTTGCTCTGCATTCCCTGCTAGTCTAGTATCAGAGTTGAAAGAACACTCAGAGAGCTCTAATGCATATTAGAACAATCTTTTCTGCAGTCGCAAGCCTCAGCTATTTTTTTCATATACATTCTATTTCAGAATTGGCAGAATTACAGGTTGATAAATAAAATCAGAAAAGCAACTGGATAAAAAGAGATGGGGAAGAAAAAGTATTTTCCTGTAGAAATTCAGTATTAAAGAAATGAAGATTCAAGAAGGCTGGCTGGTAAAATAGGAGGAGCTGAAAAAAAATGCTAAACATACACTAAGTCAGTACCTCACCACAGGTGAGTGAATATTTTACAGATTACTGAATTTCTGAAGTGTGTGTGAAGTCATCAATGACTGCAGAGTTTGGCCCTCTTGTACAGTGTAATCTGTAGAGATTTACCTAGTTGTTCCTGCTGCAAGGAACATAATTTTTCCTTGAACTGGGACATATGTTTAGAAAAGGCCTCCAGGACAGATTCAAGGACTTCAAGTGAAGCAGAACCACTGTGCCTCTAGGGTACTGTTCCAATGGCTTCCCACCCTCAGGGTTAAGCATTCATGTTTTCAGATGGAATGTGTTTGGCTTTAACTTGCAAGCACTTAGGAAAAATTTCTATCCCAACAGGTTTCAAAGCTTTTCCAAAGTTTTAAAACACATTTATACAGAAAATTGTCTTCCTCTTTAAATGCTGCTTTGATGGTCAGACACAAGCGTTTCACAGAATCATAGAATCATATATAAATACAATATCCTGTATTGGAAGGGACCCGCAAGAATCATCAAGCATGCAACAGCTTTAGCTAGCACTCGAGCTAAATACTCAGGAAACAGCCAGACCTGCCAGGAGTAATGGAGAGGAGGATTCAGGAAAGTAGAATGTGCTTAAGAAGTCAGGAAGTTTCATAGTGCTAACAGAACACTCATAAACCTACAGAAAGCACTTTGGACAAAGAAATGAACAGTTCTGGTCAAAAGCTAAACACTGGCCTTATTCAAAAGATAATACAACTCTAGCTGCTGGCTGAACTGTAGCAACATATGACAGTTTCAACGCTTTGATGTTTCTGGTGCCCATCCAGAACCCTGAAGTGAAGAGCTTTTACTGAAAAACTTCTCTTGCAAGGTGTCAGCCTAGGGTGGTATCTTTGGCACAAAAACCTCCCATCTGATAGCCTAGTTCTGGGCAGCGCAGTGACACAGTCAAAAAAGGTGAAATCTTCAATAATATTTATCCAGTAATTGTACTTTTTGAATGTGTCTTTGAATACTGAAATAGTGGGATACTGAATAGGGAATACTGAAAAAGGCTGGGTCTCAGACCCTGTTACCCAGTATTGACTTTTAAATGTGACTTCACATCATGTAATTCACCTGTTTATACCTCTGTTTTTATGGACACAGCTGAGCCCCCTTTACACCAATAGTAACATTTATTACTAAGCAGTCTCTCTATGACTGTCTCAGAAGAAGGAAACTCTCAATTAATAAGCAAGAGTTAGGTGGGAAAAACTAAAAAAAAAAAAAAAGAGAGAGAAACAAAGATCAGTATGTCTTTTCCCTGGATTTTATGTTTTTCATTTGTTCAAATTAACCACAAAAAGTCAGTGCCAGGGAATTTAGTTTATTTTAAGAATTCTCCAAATATGAAACCAGCAACTGGTTTAAAAGAAGGTTACAAACAAAATCAAGCTGTCAGTTTTCTCAAAGGTGTAACTGGGGTGGGTCTTTGTAAGGGGCCTGGCATCTAACAATGTCCTTTGGTGTGTAGCTGCAGTGTACGCTGTTTTAGCATCCTGGAGAGTGTGATATTTTGGGCCTGACCAGACAGGTTTACAGGTTTTCATAACTATGAGCGAATGAGGCACATGATGGGTTCAAAACATAGTCAGGAAATCTACTGGTTTTGCTGGAAAAGTCTGGACTATGAGTGATAGGTTTTAGTTTATTGCATAGCCAAGGCTTCCTTCACTACAGAAGAGCTATTAAACAGCTCAGTAATTTTATTAAGCTGAGCCAAAGATTGACACATCTTGGCTGGCTGGCCATTTGGGTGCTTCCAGTGTGTCCAGGTAGTGGTGCGAAGGTCCATTTTCTCCAGAGGAGGAAGATATACTTCAGATTCTCTGGTGAATATAGGAGGTTACTTTGTATTTTTCCTGAAATTCAGTTGTAGTAGAGAAAAGGAAGACAGGGACCTGCTTTGTCTGGTATGATTTTTCAAGCTTGGTTGGCTGACCAGCCCACCCCTGGTAAGAAAATTTGTGTGATGAGGCCATGAAATGAGACCTAATTGAGCTTCTATTTCTGAATTTTATGGACATAATGTTTCACAAGAGGAGGTGGCACGTAATTCACTTTGTAATTGGTTATGTACTCAAAGGGAGCCTTGCTTTTCTGGACCAGATTCAGAGGTTTGCAGCTTTGAGTGGCAACCAGTCCCCTGCAGAAACAGTCTTTCTGGACAATGGTTCTGTGGTGAAATTTTTCTTTTGATGGGCAAAACCTAATGTTCGGTCTGATCTGCTCTGTCTTTGGTTCATTCTGTAACACACACTCATCTGAAATGAAAGAGGAATCATATTGAAATACTCAACTGAAATTCTTTGATGAGTTGAGCCATATATCATATTATTACATTTTCTACTTCAATAAATATTTGTTTATGATGTAGTGTTTGAAAAATCTTATTCAAAGAGCAGCTGTAGAATACATTACAGACTAGTGTGTTAAGCCCTGGAAATGCTCTGCATCTATGGCAAAAATTGAATCAAGCAGGCCTGTACCTACTCATACCTATGGAGATGGTGAAATACCATAAAGGAAGAATAAATAATATTCTTAGTCTTGCAGAGACATTTTCTGCAGGTAACTGAGCAGGTGCTATCCTCATGAGCAGTCAGCCAGGAATCATGGAAGTGTAGCACCAAGGCAGTGACTTCGACCTACTTCAAGCGCCTTCCTGCTGCTGGGCTGTGGCTGGCTCCGAGCACAGAGCGTGCCTGTATGTGCAGAAGGCTGTTCAGGTGTCTCACACAGCATGTCTAGGACAAGGAGAACCAGACGGCCACCATTCCACTCGAAAGGCTAATCTGCAGTGCTGTCCTTCCTCTTTCTAGCTTCTCACTTGGCCTGGTGGCTGACCTGATTCCTCAGCTGCACAGCTGTGATGCTGCCTACAGTCTGCCAAGTTCAGAGGCTTGCAGCTCATCTTGGTGTAGCAAGCTCTGCTGTGTGGCATCTCCTCTGCCCTTGGCTTTGCTCTCCGTGGTACTCCTGCTGTCAGAACAAGCAGAAACTAAGAAGGAACTTGCAAATCTATCCCAATTCTTCCTTATTAGAAAAGCTGTGCTGGAATTTGCAGAACAAGGCTGCACTAATGTGAAGCACTGAATTATATTGCAGAAATGGCCCATATTCCAGAAATCCTGCTATCTAATTTATGACTAAGAAAACATTTTAGGTGGTTTTTTTAGGCACATTCATAAGTTCCTTTCTTGACAGGATATCAGGGAAATAAATGAGGCCCTGTAATCTGAAAAGATTTCTGATGTCACACTAGGAATCCATTGCAAATTTGCCTAGCCCTCTGACCAGTGCTGCAGCCAGAAGACCATAGGTTTTTCCCCTTACTAGTAATTTTGTGCAACTTTCCCCAGAGACCATTATGGTTACTGGTAGGAAGTTGAAATAAAATAGTCTTGGAGCTAACCCAAGGGATGTTTTTTGTTTTCTTTTTTAAATTTTTGTTCCTTTCAGACCTCACTACAAGTCATGAGGCAAATTAGCTTCCAGCTGACTCTGCACAGGAAGGAAGTCTAGATGTCAAAGTACTATAGAGTAAATGATGCAATTAGGATATTTGAATTAGGATATTTGAACTCTTCAATCCAGTCAGAGTTTGGCACTCCTCTTTCCCTTGGGAAGCAGGAGATGTCCAGTCACCACCACACTGGTGAGGTGCTGACCTTGTGCCCATGCCTAGGGTACATCACTTTCCTGGAGAAACAGTCCAAGAGGGTGAACCATGAACATATACAGATGTGTTTTTACAGGAAATGCATTAATAGAGTGTTTAAAAGTGAGCACCTGATGAGATTCAGACCACCTCCAAATACAGGTTTGTTCAGAGATCTCACATTTCAGCCACCAACCAAAAAACTTTTCAGGTTCTCTCATCATCTTTGCTGGAGAACAGTCTGTGCATTTTGGACGTAACCATAGCACTTGCAAAATATTCAAAATATGATAAGCAAGTCTATCTGTCTTCAATTTTTTAAATTTATACGCTCTACATGCTTGGAGACCTCATAGGCATTATGAATTTATTTTACTTAGTGTAAGCCAGCAGAGCTACTATTCCTTCAAAATATGTTATAGTTTTATTGTAACTCTAATTCTTAACCATAGATATTAATAGTTTCCCATGTAGCACAATCTTGAAAAGATTAGGCGGTACAGGAGGGAATGCAGGATATGAACCATATGTTGTTGGAGGGTTGGGCACATCTCCCTATAACCAAGCAAGACTAATTTGCAATTAGGTTACGTGTCTGGAGATAGACAGAAACAGCTACGTGTGCAGCCCGGAAGAGATGAGAATTTTGAAACTTTAAGTTACAAAGTCATCTGACATGAACTGCGATAAGCAGTAGCATCAACTTAACCCTACAGTGTAATTTGGGATATGGTGTATTCAGTGGGAAAGAATATGAAAATACAGTAGGAAAGGTAACTTAATACCAATGCAGCACTATTTGATATGCTGTTCCAATATTTCAATTATGATAATTAATTGAATACAATGTTCCAAAATTTCACACTTGAGTAGGTGTGCCGGTTTTGGCTGAGGTGGAGTTAACTTTCTTCACAGTGGCTGGTATGGGGCTGTGTATTGGATTTGTCCTGAGCACAGAGCTGATAATACAGAGATGTTTTTGTTATTGCTGACAGGGCTTACACACAGCCAAGGCCTTTTTTTGCTTTTTGCGCTCCAGACTGGTGAGGAAGTTGGGGTTGCATGGGAGGCTGGGGGAGACGCAGCCAGGACAGGTGACCCAAACTGACCAAAGGAACAGTCCAGACCACATGGCATCATGCTCAGTGTATAAAATGGGGGGGAAGGAGGACGCGGCATTAGGAGCGATGGTGTTTGTCTTCCCAAGTCACCCTTACCCAAGATGGGACCCTGCTCTCCTGGAGATGGCTGAAAACCTTCCTGCCCATGGGAAGTAGTGAATTAATTCCTTATTTCGCTTTGCTTTTGGGCACAGCTTTTGCTTTCCCTATTAAATGTCTTTATCTCAACCCATGAGTTTTCCATCTTTTACCCTTCTGATTCTCTCCTGGATCCTGCTGGTGGGGCAGTGAGCGAGCAGTTGTGTGGGGCTTGGCTGTTGGCTGGGGTTAAACCACGACAGTAAGGATCAGTAAAACCTAGCAATGCTTAGAGAATAGTGCAATGAAAACTTGTAATTTTCGTTGAACCTGGGCCTTTAAGAGAATTCATTCAGTATTCATTTAGCAACTTGATCTTTGAGGGGGCTTGGACAAAGATTTCCATTTGCAGTGTTTGAAAAAATACTGTAAATTATAACCAAATGTGGCTGTGGTACCTTTTATTAGAGCTCTGGAGTTACACTTAAGGTGCTGACTTAAACATTGAAAAAAGACAAAAATATACATATGTTTCAGATACAGAGAGGTTAAGGATATCTAGACACAGAAGGACAGATCCTCCACTTGCACATAGCAGCCTCTTTTTATTGGTTTCACTGAAGCTATTCCAATGAATACCATCTGGTGACACTGCCTATGAAAAACAAAGTATTCAAAATTGTGTAGATATGGGTATTTTGCACCTGTGGTTCATAGTCTTCACAACTCAAGTCATTCTAAACGGACAACATTTCCTGTGTGTTTGATGTAAAACCTGAAGTTTATGCTGTTGCAAACATGCAGCTGCAAACATGTAGCAGTTAGAATAAAGTATAACTTTCAGTCATTTCAGCCAGGTAATTTTAATGATACATTCACATGCCTTTTATTTCCCAACTTCTTCTATCATTTTGACTTCCAAGAAAACATTATCTGTGTACATTGGGACGAATCTGTAATAATAAGCACCAGTCATAAGCTGTTACATTTTCACAGCATAATAAAATAAAATACAGAAATACACAAAAACTATCTGCCTACCCATGTTAGCTAGCTGAAAGGTGAGCAGAGGGGAGGTGAAATCCTCTAACCTTCTACTTACAAGTTACTACCAAAACTAGCAGGGTTGTTGTAACTGTGTAACCGAAGGTTTCCTCCCAGTGCACGTGGAAGAGAATTTGTGCTGCTGACGAGGAAGGAAAAAAGCGTCCACAAAGAAAAGCCACCAAGTTACTGCAATGAAGAAACAAGGACATAGCTGCAGTTCACCTGTTTTACCAGCAGTAGGGCTGGAGTGCATTGTGCGTCCGTATTTCCTGTACACACCTCTTGTACCTTTACGGAATAACTGCAGCAAACAGAGAAAGAGTCTCAAGGTTCATGAACAGCTCAGCCCTAGCAAATGCTTTATATTTTAGATGTGTCTCATCCACTGAATGTGTGGTTCAGCTATGCAGTATATCAGGAATATGTTCAGTACATCTGCTGTTGGATCAACATACAGGAATTCCCATGGCCCTGCTTCTACCTAGGATTCCTGATAGATATGGAAAGGAGGTGAATTCAGAGAAATCCCAGTGCTACCATTAATGCAGAGCTGTATTAACAACTACCTATTTCTATCTGTATGGTTCCTGCACAGCTTTTTAGCCTACATATACAAAAGGAACAAAAACTGCATGCTGTTTTGATCTGTCTTCTTAAAAAATGAAGTTACCTGTGAAGTCCTGAACTAAGCTGCAAGGGCAGCTTACCTTTGTAAGTGGTTCTTGTATCCGTCTTGGTGCTGGGGATATGTCTCCTCATCCTCCAGTAGAGGCATGGGGATACTTGAGATATAGTGTAGGAGTTATAATCATGTCTGTAAGAGGAGGTCAAATCCATATTCTCACATCTCTTTACATCCTTTTCAGATGGTTTAGGCTTCTGTGGCAACACTTCATGAGCTATGTAATCTGTCCTGCGAAGAATAATTTCATTATTTTTTTCTTTCAGAAAAAAATATGTTCCTTTTTCTGGACACACAAAGAAATGAATACTTCCCCTTATCTCCACAAGCTAAGAAAGTTTGGATATGATACAAGCAGTTAGTGAAACACACAAGTATTTGCATTTGAAAACATGGACTCTGCAAAAGGAACAGAGGCAGCTCTTGATAACCCCAGCCAGGCCAGGTTTCCCCATCTTTCCACCCACCAAGGCTAACGGCTTTACATAAAGCTATCTCTGTTTTACAGTGCACTTACTCCAGAAGACATAACTCCTTTTAAAGGACAATAATTATAGCAGTGTGTATGGGAAACATGAGAGAGAGGCAACAACAGCCTTCCCAGACAACATGCTGGACACCAGTTCAGCCCAGGCTGGGGAGAAACATCAGAACAGTTCTACAGCAAAACACCAGTTGGCCAAAGAAGTATCAGCAGGATCAGATAGTCAGCTTTTTCTCAGCTATTGCTTTAAAAGAGCTACTTAAGATACTGGGGTAGTGTTACTTAACTCTAGGACAACATTGCAGAACCGCAACAAGATGGAGAAGAAAACAACTTTACTATCCAACATTCAAAAGCCTGAACCTATTTCACTGCCCAAATCCTTTGGTACAGGCCTGGCATGAGCAAATTCAGTCTCTTACGTCAGAAATACTTCTCCACTGGTGTGCAGATCTGTTAAGGCCATTGGCAGCCAGCCAGAAGAAACAGTCAGCACAGGAGTAATTCTAATATTAATATTGCAGTTTGCTTCTGGAGTGATGCTGAATGGGCAAGAGCCTGAGCCTCTGAGTACACTCTATTAGTTATACATTTTAGCAAAACATACACGGTTCTCAAAGTCTGTGTAAAGCGGAAGAAAAGAGAATTCACATTGCAAAGTATTAGGTACAGTGGTAAAAAGAGAAATGCAGAAGTAAAAAAACCCCAGGAACATCAAGGGGCGCTTATGTAGATGTCACCCATGTTGCAGTTCCGTAGCATACTTTTGTCAGCAATTTAAAGCCAATGTGTCGCGGTGACCCGTGCCTTGCGTTCAACCCCGGCTAGCCCCACACGGGTCACACGGCATATGGGGCCGCCCCTGTGTCTCTGTGCCAGAGACTGGGTGGCGGCTAAGAGGCAGAGCGAGCCCTGCCCCTTGCGTCGGGCCATCAGGTGTACCCAGGACGAGTTCCAGGAGCAAAGGAGGTGAAGGAGGGGCAGCCACACCAACAAGTCCAGAGAGTCCTTTATTGCCCCGAACAGGGTCTGGTACGACTGAACCAAATAAAATGGCTGACACACACATTTAAAGGGAGGCGGATACAATAGGCGGGGAAAGGATACAACCAATGAGGGCTCACATAGGGAGGAGTTTAGGGAGGAAACATATGCATATATAATCAATGAGAATAAAGGATAATAACTGATATCAGGGAAAACCAATGGGGTAATGGGAATTAGAGAATTCTCTGGAAGGAGGNATCAGGGGAAGGACCTGGGCTTGGGACCCACCACCCGAGGGGGAGAGAGAGGGGAGGGGACTAAACCATTTTAAAGCAACCATCAAAAATCAAGGGAAAAATAACAAAACGCACCACAACACCAATGTGTTTTTTAAGAGGGGTCAAGAAAAGACAACCTGGCACACAACAGACACTCAGCATCCTCAGCAGCAGGGAGAACCCAATAACAGAGAGGGTCTTTTCCAAGCCAGTCACTGCACAATTCCATGTTTGAAACAATCAGTATGTACCAGAACCAAGCAACAGATCACAGCTAGGCAATACTTTACCAGCGTGATCAAGTGTTTTCTGGCAGTGGGAGTACCTTTTCTGTTCTGACAATTGCAATATGACAGAATGTGCAGCAGAGTTTACAGAGGAGCGATTGATCAGCTGATAAACCAGTGGCAACCTGTATCTAAGACACCATGAAAAATGGTGCTACCTGCCTGCAACTCCCAGATTTTATCCAGGGGTTGTGAGGTTGCAACACTCAGCAAAACGTTACTTAGCAAAATGTTACTCGAGAAGGTTGGTGACAAATCAGTGTTTGCTGGTTTCACAGTCCCTGTATTTGTCCTCATAAAATCCATCAATTAATTCACTCTATGTTTAGCCACACAGAACCAGAACTTTTAGCAGCCCTCTGACAGGTTGAGGGCATTTTTCCATTAGGCCCTAGTACTTACATGCTGGGTGTGTTCTCTTACCAATGCTGCCCAGAGGAGAGCAAGACTTTCAATCCAATGGGTAACAGTTCCTGGTCTGTGTTTTTTCTTCCTACAACAGTAGGCAAGTTTTAGGTATTTGGTAGTGTTCAAACTCTGAAGAAACAAATACAAGTATTTTCTATGCTTTCTTACTAGTCTGGTTTTTTTTCAGAAGTTATACAAAATCCAGGGTTAACAATTACTGTGGAAATCACTAGCCTTGTCTGAGCAAGAATAATTTTGTTGATCTAATAGGAAATTCCTAAAGATTCCTTGACAGACCCTGCATGATAACTGCCCCCTCCTTGACTGCCTTAAGAAGACATCGGTGAGCCCACAGTTTAGTTCTAGGCAGACACAAAGATGTCTAGCTGCTTTGGCTCATGCTGGAAATGGAATGCGTATGTAGAAGTGCAGGCTGCTTTTTGACACTCAGATCCTCTAGTTTCTTTCTGAAAAACTTCCACGTAGACAGAGACATCCAAAATGTAAGTTGACCACTTCAGACTTAATCAGCCACATTTGTGATTTAAATCAACTATAAAAAGGTATAAGTAGGGGAAGGAGTTGGTAGAGTTCCGTGTCAGGATGGGTACTGTGAGAGATGGAAGAAGTCCTCACTGAGCCACTCTCCATCATTTACCAGCCATCTTGGTTAACCAAGGAGGTCCCAAAAGACTGGAGGTTAGCAAATATGACCCCCATCTACAAGAAAGGCTGGAAGGAGGATCCGGGTAACTACGGGCCTGCTAGCCCGACCTTGGCGTCAGGGGAAGTCATGAAGATGATCATCTGGAGTGTCATGATAAGGCAAGTGGGAGACAACCAGGGGATAAAGCCCAGTCAGCAAGGGTTTGTGAAAGGCAGGTCCCAGATCCATCTTGACCAACTTGATTGTCTTCTGTGACAAGGTAACCTGGTTAGTGGATGAAGGAAAGGCTGTGGATGTGTACCTGGACTTAGCAAAGCCTTTGACACCATCTCCCAAAGTCTTCTCCTGGAGAAACTGGATGCTCCTGGCTTGGACAGGTGCACTCTTTCCTGGGTAAAGAACTGCTTCGATGGCTGGGTTCCAAGAGTGGTGGTGAATGGAGTTAGATCCAGCTGGGGGCCAGTCACCAGGGCTCAGTACTGGGGTCAGCCCTGCTTAGTATCTTTATCAATGACCTGAACAAGGAGATTGAGTGCAGTTTGCAGATGACACCAAACTGAGCAGGAATGTTGATCTGCCAGAGAGTCAGAAGGCTCTGCAGAGGGATCTGGACAGGCTGGATCGATGGGCCGAGGCCAATGATAAGAGGTTCAACAAGGCCAGGTGTCAGGTTCTGCCCTTCAATCATATGAGACTGAAAACCTGAAAGAGCTAATGTCTCAAACATTTGACAGAAGAGAAAAGGAATGTTACCAGGCCAACTAGATAAGATGTGGTTAGAAAATAGGGTCTTGAAGAGGCAGCATAGTGCTTGTCTGGGATCAGCTTCCTTATCTTGGGTAACTAGTTTTAAAAACAAGTTTGAATCCATGAGACCCTCCAACACCCTTCTGAAAAGTTCTAAAATAACAAAACAAACATGCAAGGATTACTCTACAAATAGCTCAACAGAGAGGGGTGAGAGTATGCACCCATCATCCATGCACCTGCCATCCAGAGCAAAGAAACCAGAGGCAGTACTGGAGCCCTGGTGGTGACACATATCTGTTTTCTCTACGTCTGTTTTCCTGTCTCGCTTTCTTCCTTTCTTCCTCTGCTTAAAAGTTTGCTGCTGAAAGCTGTTCAAAGATCACTGTTGTCATGTGCTTTTCAGAAAAGATTAATCTGTGGCTGCCCAGAAAAGCTTAAATCATTGGTGCCCAGACCTTTCAACCTATCATAAGGTTTAAATTGTTCCTACCATAAATAAAATTTTTTTAATTAATCATTTGGCGCTGTTTGGCCGTAATTCAGCCGGTAAGCATACCGAACAGCAGCTGCCTCAGACCAGGCGGTACAGGACTGCCCTCTAGGGACCCAACGTGTCCCAACAACCCCAGGCAGTGCTGCAAGCTGGGGGCAGAGTGTCTGGAAACGTGCTCGAGGCAAAGAACCTGAGGATGCTGGTTGACATTGACTGAACACGAGCCTGCATGTGCCCAGGTGACCAAGAAGGCCAGTGGCATCCCAGCTTTTACCAGCAATAGTGTGGCCAGCCGGACCAGGGAAGGGATCATCCCCCTGTACTCACCACTTGTGAGGCCACACTGTATTCAGTTTTGGGGCCCTCACTCACTACAGGAAAGACACTGAGGTGCTGGAATGTGTCCAGAGGAGAACAATGGAGCTCGTGAAAGGTCTGAAGCACGAGTCCTATAAGGAGTGGCTGAAGGAGGTGGGGTTGCTTAGCCTGGAGAAAAGCAGGCTCAGGGGTTACCCTATCACTCTCTAAAACTACCTGAAAGAGAGGGTGTAGCCAGCTGGGGATCAGTCTTTTCTCCTTGATAGGATGACAAGAAACGGCCTCAAGTTGCACCAGTGGAGGTTTAGAACAGATATGAAGAAAAATCTGTTTGTGGAAAGAGCTGTTGAAGATTGGAATATGCTGCCCAAGGACATGGCTGAATTCCTGCTCCTGGACATATTTAAAAGCCATGTAGATATGGCACTTAGGAACACAGTTGGCTGGTAGATTTGCTAAGTTAATGGCTGGACTTGCTGGTCCTAGGTTTTTTCCAACCTAAACGATTCTCTGAGGACAAATGGGTGGTGTTAGCTGGTAGGACTTCAATAGCCGCTGTCGTCTCTTAGGTCTCCACTTTGATTCAGCAAAGGCAAGAGTGATATTACTCAAGATTTTGCCTGTGATGACAAAGGAAGTAAACATCAAGATCAGGCAACAGCCATCATTTGAGGAAAGGGAAGCTCTCAATCCATTTTAAAGGATCAGATTCCTACTTTTCATGAGTTCCTTCATGACAAGTACTTGGAACATCACTCTCCCAGGAGCAGGGAAAAGCCTCAGAAGTAAATTCCATCAGGGAAATGGGCCCAGTGTAAGTATGAGGACTTCTTTGAAACATCAGTACTTAGGAATAACATAGCTGAGAGAAATAAACAGCCCAGCAATCCATAGTGACTGCCCTGAGGAAAATAGCCACACTTCCTTTCCAGTCATCAAGATCTACAAAACCCAGACCTTTCTGGAAACCAGGCACCAATGTTACAGTATACAAAGTACCATACAAAACACAGAACAAAAGGAAAATACTCCTCCAATATCCTCAATACTTCCCCAGACAGCATTCCTTCTGGTTACCAGAAACCTTCCCAAAAAAGCCAAGACCTTGACTGTGCTTCTGTGGCTCCTGTTTCTCTGATTAGATGACATCTCAACCTTCAGGAAGTGCCCCACCCAATAAACTCTAGTAAACTGGTAATAATAGATGAGGAGAAAGATGAGACCTTTTTATTTCCTCATTGTTCAACCTCTTTTCCCACACCTCTGAAGTGGATGGACAGCAGGACGGGGACTGGGGAAGCAAAGTGCTTCCCACTGTAAGCAAAGATCAGGTTCATAACCATCATGAACATACATAAGTAATTGATTGGATGGTGACATCCAGAAGTGTCATCCATAGTGACACGTAATGTTCCTCAGGGCTCCATATTGGGAATGGTGTTATTTAACACCATTACTAATGACATAGTCAAACGGATCCAGTGCACTCTCAGCAAATTTGCAAGTGACACCAAGCTGAGTGATGTGGCTGACACAGCTGAAGGACAGGATGCCATCCAGAGGGACCTGGACAAGCTCAAGAAGTGGGCCAGTGGGAGCCTCATGATGTTTACCAAGACCAAGTGCAAGGTGCTGCAACATGGATCAGGGCAACGCCTGGTACCAACACAGGCTGGGGGATGAACAGATTGAGAGCAGCCCGGCCCAGAAGGACTTGGGAGCAATGGTGGAGGAGAGGCTGGCCCAGTCTCGAAAGCCAAACACGTCCTGGGCTGCATCCAAAGCAGCGTGGGCAGCAGGGCCAGGGAGGGGATTCTGCCCCTCTTCTCTGCTCTGGTGAGACCCCACCTGCAGTGCAGCATCCAGCTCTGGGGTCCCCAGCACTGGGGGGACATGGACCTGTTGGAGAGAGTCCAGAGGAGGGTCAGTAAGATGATCAGAGGGATGGAGCAGCTCTGCTGTGAGGAAAGGCTGAGAGAAATGGGATTGTACAGCCTGAAGAAGAGAAGTCTTTGGGGTGACCTACTTGTGGCTTTTCAGTACCTGAAGGGAGCCTAGAAGAAAGACGGAGAGAGACTTTTTACAGGAGCATGTACATTTTTACAGGACATGTAGTAACAGGACAAAGGGGAATGGCTTCAAACTTAAAGAGAGTAGATTTAGATTAGGTATTAGGAAGAAATTCTTCACTGTGAGGGCGGTGAGGCATTGGCACAAGTCTCCCAAGGAAGTTTTGGATGCCCCATCCCTAGGAATGTTCAAGGCCAGGCTGGCTGGAGCGCTGAGCAATCTGGTCTAGTGAAAGGCATCCCTGCCCATGGCACCTGAGTTGGAACTAAATGATCTTTAAGTTGCCTTCCAACCCAAGCCATTCTATGATTCTATGATGTCTCCTTCTGAAAGCAGCTCAGTCTGGATACTGCAAGACATCTCAATTATATCTGCAAAAATGAGGACAGTGGGAACAAACTGATTTTTTGAGTAATCTCCATACTAACTGAAACAAAAACGCCACCATGGATTGTCTATCAATAATGACTTCCTTCTTTCCACTGGGACTAGGCTAGAACAGGGTGGGCAATGCTCATCATCTGAAAAAGGGACTTGGGATCCCAACCTCAGGGTTCTTCCCAGAGTTGTAACAGTTGTGGTAGTTTGAACCTGAGCTGATGGACAGTTATTTAGACCAGTAACGTTTCTCAAAATTTACATATTTAAACCACAGGGAGAGGAGGGATCTTCCCTTTCATGTTCGAGCCTCCTGAGGGGAAGGGGGGAAAATGGGCCCTGAGCTCGATCTCTTGGAGCAGCCCTGGGCCTCCCCTCCCCTGGCGCCAGGGCACCAGCCCCAGGTGGCTACAGGAAAACCCCCTCAGAGCCGCGGGCAGCTAAGAAACAACCATAAGCTGCTGCATAGCTGATGCCACCTGGTGAGGCTTTTAAGGACTGGAGAGCCGCCTCCCCACCCCCCACCATGCAGCCTCACGCAGACCCAGTGGGAGCCAATAGAGCTTCCGGCAGCCAACATAGCTAACGTTGAGCTAAGGAGCCAGCCACATAAAGAGAAAGAGGCTTTTTCTCCAACATGAAGCCCGAAGAAAATCATGGCGACCTCAGGGTCTGAGGGAAAGAGAAAGTAAGTCACGGGAAACAGAGCTGAAGATGGCAGTGGGAATAGAGGGTGGAGTCGTGCCCAGCGCAAAGCTTAAAAATACTTCTTGCAGGCCATGGTAAAAACTGTAATATCACAAACTGTTCTTTTTTCTCTTTAATCCACTTAAA
>WEIT01001491.1:8241-46476 GCA_013389985.1 Dryoscopus gambensis
CCCGCCGCCGTGTGTCCGTGCGCGCCCTGCGGCGGCGCCCGCGGTCCCCGAGGCGTGAGGGGAAATGGGCGCTGGTGGCGAGCACAAAGCACGGACGCCGTGTGGTGTGCGGGCAAACCGGCGCTCGTGCTATAAAAAGCTGGGATACAGCGTCATGTGCGCGGCTGGTGGGCGGCAACGGCTCGAGAGCCCGGAGCAAGCGCGCTCCCGCTGTCGGAACGCGGTGTCTGAGGCAGCGAATTCCCCAGCTCCCGACTCAGTGTGATTCAGTGGGATTTGGAATCCTAAACTAGGCCTAAGGGTGATAGCTCAGAGGGGAGGGGTTAGTTATCCTTCCTCCCTCTCTTCATAACATTTATTGAACAGCCCGAGTTATTTTTTTAGACCTCATAATGTATTTTTAGGCAAATGATTAAATTTAGTCAGTGATGCTGTATTAACTCTCATACTTTTAATAATTTCATGCATAGTCTCATAGTAAAATTTCATTTTTGTGGCAATAATTCAGCTTTAAATTCCTCCTTATCATTAGTAATTTTGTAATTTCTGCTGTTAGAAACTGGTTCGTGTTTAAGCTTATAAGCATCTTAAAGAAAATCATGTTACATGAAATGCCTTAATTACATATATTTTGTACACCTTCATATACAAATTGGATTTAAGATGTTGAGAACATTCAGGACACAAGATTTCTAGTTTCAGAACAAGGTTTATTTCTGTTCACAGCCTCCTGGCTATTAGCTATGTTAATCTCCACTGTGTCCCTTGTGTTCCCCTTAAGGTCCAGATTTTTGGGAGAATGAGTTATTTTTTACTTTGTGTGGTGGAAAGTGGCTATTCCCCCTTGCCAGTCTCATCTGCAGTTATGACAACAAATGGAGAAGCCAAACAATACATGGCTGAACGGGGAAATATTGCCACAGAAACAGCAAATCAAAAATAGGTGTCTTTCCTATGTCCTAGAAAATACCATTATTTGAACTTTGGAACACTTCCTATTGATGGGACAGATGACTTAATGATGATTTTAGTGTGGTGTAACTGTGCTAACTTCTGCCTAGATCTATGCAGAATTAGGTCAGCTATTCTCTGAAAAGAAAAGGGCAAGAGCACCTCAAAAAAATCCAAACCAGTTTCAAAATCTCCTGCAAATTGCCCAGATACTGGGTGCATGCTGTAACCCCCCATGGCAATAGACACTGTGATTAATTTCACTTCAGCAAAGTTTGTGTAGTGTCTCCTAGGAACAGCAGTTCCTGCATCAGTCTAATGCCCAAGTTTGGGGAGGGCTCACACAGAACAGCTCCTGCACGTAAATTCCCTCACTGGTCACAGAGTCTTGAAAAAAGCTGCTAGAAACAGTCAGAGAATGTCAAGTTGCATGATGGAAAACAGTAAGGTATAGAATTTGGCATTTTAGCTCAATTTAATTAGAATGGTCTTCTCAAAATCATTTTGGAAAGCCAGATATCCTTGGGTAATTCAGAATTACCAAAAAATATATTTAAGTGGAATTCCACTATATTGTTCTGTGAATTCTGTTTTAAAAAAATTTGAATCTATTGTCTTATAGGAAATGAACCATTCTTACTCTTTTTATCTTCTGACAACACCACACAGCCCTTCAAGAGCAGAAACTTTCAATTCCCTGCAAGCATGTGTGCACTTAAATCTAGAATTTAGATGTTCTTTTTCAAGAAAAGCCACATGATGAAGGTCCTCAGCTCAGGAAAATTGTCCTTGAGCATTACTACACCAGAAAAATGAACGTAGCAGTTTCTTGCATTTATTAGCGCAGCCAAAAACAGCCGGTTGCCCCAATGGCTGAGGTGCACCCCGCAGCAGGGAGCCCGTTTGAACGCGGGCGGAGGGCAGGTGTGCTCAGGGAGCATCCACAGGTGCACTGCTCCTGGGGGCTGGCAGAGAACATCTCCTGCTGACTGACAGCAGCCTTGGCACCCTGCTATTAACAGCATTAGTGTCCTTGCTGCCAGCAGGGAAGAGCTGACAGAGATGTAAATTGGGCCATTACATAAGTATAAATTGTGATATAATAGAATCAATTGTCCTGAATTGTATTGCTACAGCATCAGCACTTGCCACAGGAATTTCTCTGGTCTCTAGCATAGAGCTAGAGGAGGAGGAGAGACCAGTGATACAATACAACCTCAAAATTCCAAGGAAAGCACACTTTGTAACAAAGGTGTAAGTTAGCCATTGCTGGGGTAAACCATTCATAGCTCAGAGATATTTATATTGTGCACACACATGGACATGTCAAATGTAACTCTATCCACTAAGTTTCTGTGATCTCTAATATAAAGTGTTTGTATTGCAATGAGGTTACAGTTGGACTGAAAAAGGTAAATGACATATTAGTGAGGGGAAGGGCAATCACAGAAAATTGCACACAGCATTAGATTTAACTAAACTAACAATGGTCACACAACCTTTTGTGGGAGATTGGTTTTTAATCCAGCTTCAGCTTTGCTTTTCAGTTACTCAAATGTCCACTATCCACTGAAAGACAGGGGTTTGATTCCCTTTTGTGGCCAGACACAATAGAATGGCACTTCAGCTGCTGGTACTAAAATACATTTCATCATTCTGCTCACGAATGCAGAATTTGGGAGAACACTTGTCTGAGCTCACACCTTTGAAATACTTTAGTTCCCCAGATAAAATTGTTTTGGCCACTTATGTCAAGCCTTTGTGTCTTGTGTAATATCTGCATTGACATGTTTTCAAATGATAGACGTACGCCGTAATTAGACAAAACATTTCAGTAATGCACTTTGCTATTTATATTCCTCAGGTCAGAGTCTGACACAATGGCAGAATAAATATAAATTCAGGTTCTGAAGGGCATTGTGTTGATTAAAACATTCCACACCAAAGGTAAATATTTCTATTTCCTCCTGTCAAAACTCAAAACTATAGAATTTTCATTTTATACTCATTTTATAGTCTGTCAATAGAAGTAACATATGATACTAACTTGCAGAAAAAAACCCATAATGTGAAGCCATAGTTTAATCATCCTCCAGTAAAAATGCATATTCACTACTGAACAGTTGTCATTCATCAAACGAAGTATAAACTCTGGGATGTTTCTAGAGATTTCATGCAATAATCCTTAATAATGAGAGGACAGTTGAACATGTAAGAGTTTTTCTTTATCTTGAAAGAAATTACCTCTTCACTAAAGAAGAAAACACACAGCTCACCACAACCTATAACACGACAGAAACTGTGCTGGGTTTGGATGCTTGAATGGCAGCCTGCAGGTAAAAGCAGAGCAGGCTTTGATCGGTGACTTACTAAGAGGAAAGAAGAGGGGGATTTGAATTTGTGGAAGGAGTGAAGGTTCTAACTATAAAACCAGTCAACAACCAAGATCCTCTGTTGCAGCAGTCCAGGCAGACAGAAGCTTTGGCATCTTCCTCCCATCCTTGGAGAAAAGAAATACAGATTCACACTGTAAGAGGAAGCACCACTAAAAAACCCACAAACAAACAAAAAAATCAGCCCACGACTGTGCTTTCACATTTTATAATTTAGAGTTCTTTGCACATCTAAAAGGTCAATGCTGGACTCCGTATAACTTCACCAAAATTCCTCCTGGAGCTGTCACCAGCTGTCACAGAGCTATGAATAGGTGCTCAGTGTCACCTGCTTGGGAACATTCTTGAGTTTAAAGTATTACTGATATCTGTGTGCACAGAAATTTCCCACATAATTTACTAAGTTATCTCCAGATCCTAAACCACTCTCAGCAAACCTGAACAAAGACACCCAATCATTTGTAATTTTTATATTTTTACTGACACTCCTACAAGAAAGACCAAGGAAACATTCTGTGTGAGTGTGTATCATTTATTGTAGTTCAAGAGAGTCAGGAACTGAACAGAAGACATGGCAAAAAACAAATAAAAGAAAAACAACCTTTTTTTTCCAACTTAATTTTAAAACACTGTGGTTTCAAATCCTTTTTAAAAAGGAAATTCAAGTATCATATGCAGGGGGCAGTAATATAAAAATGTTTGTGAATATTTTTTAAAATTTTTTTTTAAAAACGTAATTCTACATTTCCTGCACCCTTTCTGCTTTGGTAAGGCCAAGCCATGGATACAAATTGGTACGCAACATAAAAAATGACCCCTGCCCCAAACTGCAGCCTCCAAGGATAAAAGTATCTGCTCTCTGCGGACAAGCTCCAATGGCTCAGAACTGTCAGTTAGCATAGATCTGCAGCATTGAAAGAATGTATTTTATTTTTTTAAAAGTCACTGAAATCCTGGTATTCCCAAGCATCTCATTCATGGCAGCTGTTTTAACATATTTCTATCTCAAGGCTTTTCACAAGTACCAGAGCATCTTGATCAACATAAAGGAAAGGGACATCTCAAGGAAAGGAAATTAAAACCCATGTGTGAAGTCTCTGCTTTTTTTGAAATTATCCTTGTGTCTAACACCAATTAAAAACCAAATAGGCAAATATGTGTAATATAAAAATACGATCCCAAGATGAACACTTTGTTGCAGGCACAGTTATCGCACAAAATATGTTCTTTTACGGGCAGGGGAATGATTTTGATTTTCACAGGGTTTGTATTTTTTTCATTACAAAAGAAAAAGACAGCAGTGCAGGTTTGATGGGTGGAACAGAAAGGAAGGAAGGGAAAGAGGAAAAAAGTTACTTTAGCAGCAAATGTCCAAGGTTCTAACCACAATCAAATTAACGGATATCTGGCGGTAAAAAACAAGGTTGAAGGGATGCTGCCCTGATCCATTCGTCTTTGCTAAAATAATTCAGCTGTAAAAACTCCAAAATGTGACATATTGAAGGACAGTTTTGTAACATAACTTCCTAGCTTGTCCTCCATGTTATTGACCGTCGTTATCACTTAAATATATGTACAAGAATTAAGCTGCTTTTCTCCTCGTCCACATGCTCCTGGTCACTACTGCAAGTCAGTGCCGTGGGCGTGCCAATCCCATCAACAGCTCCCAAGTGTATCTGCTCCACTCCTGCCAGAACAGCCCACGCCCTGCTCTGCCCATTGGTGGTGGCGTGCACTGCAAGGGAATTTTTAATGGTCATTCTGCTTGTCTCTCATCCAGGCTTGGATTTGCTCTTTAAGTTCTGGCACTAGTAAGGTAGGAAAAAAGAGAAAAAAGAACAATTAAATTACTTGGTAATAGTACTATAAAAAAGTCCCTCGTGACCAATAGCCATTTCTCATTTATATATCATAAGGGTTTTCAGCCCAGTAGTTATGAAAGCAAGGGTGCGAGGGTTTTTACCCCCAGGAAAAGAGAGAGCAGAAGGAATGAACTTTTCTGCGCAAGCTGAGATGAAAGAACTGTTACCTCTGCTGAGGCTTCAACACTGTCCTACGGAAGTACAGACCTGCCCACAAATTGCTTCCCCCAGCCCCCACCCCAGGGCCAGCTGTCCCACAGTACCTGGTTCCAGCATATTTTCCGTCAGCGTCTGACGATTGAAAGGATCAGTGGAAGAGTTCAGCAGATGCCTCAGGATGATTGACCTGTCCATGATCGTTCCGGAGGGCAGCCTCACGGGGTCGGTCATCAGAGTGTCCATAAGTGGATCTGAGGGCACAAGGGTCTCCTCATTAAAGTGAGAAAACAGCTACAAATTTTATCTTCCCATAAACCCACAGTGCAGAACCACTGCTCAGGGTCCCCAGTACACTGCTGAAGTTACAGAAAATTGTTAAATGGACATAAATCTTTATAACACTTTCCCCTTTCTGACCTGCGACTAAGCATTCGCTATTGTCACCCTATTTTCAGACTCGGGGGGGTGGTTCATTAACAATATACAGTTTCTATTAACATACGGAATCAATGTAACAAACGAAGTCCCTCTCTCCTAGATGGTCAGGATTTAGAAAACGCCACTTGCCTCTGAATTCATCCGGAGCATCGCTATAATCAATCTCTGCACGGGCATTCTTGGCAACAATTTCCTCCACTTTCTCTGCCAGCAGTTTGAATTTCTCTATTGCTATGGTAGATTTGATTCCAGCCTTCCTCATCTTGGAGATAACCTCCTCAAAGAGCTCTTTACTGTAGGACCTCTACAGGCAAAGCATAAAAAGACAACTTTGCTGAGTCGTAGTATCCTTACATGCTATAAAAACACTAAAGATATTTAACACATTTTTGACACTGCAGAAGGAAGGATCAATGAAACCTCAACCTTACATCAAAGCAAATAGTATGTAGGTAACATTCATCTAGCACCAAAATGTCATCTTTGGGGTAGACTTGTGATTTTTTTTTTACTAGTCATCACCACCGTAGAACTGTTAAGGACCAAAAAAAAAGGCAACATCACCTAAAGAAAATGAGGAAGACGCTCAGAGAGGCTGACTATAATTATTAGGACTGTTCTTAGACAAAACATCTGTCTTGCCATTCTCCTGTCTGTATTCTTGTTCTCACAAGTCTTGGCTGAAAATACAGCACAAAATGAATTTTTTTTTTTAATTTCTTAACTTCTCTGATAATGTGCAAGGCAGTACTAGGAAAGAAGCAATTTTTTCTCCTAATCCAAACAAGAACTAACATAAAACCCATCCCACAGCGTTGCACAAATAGTAAGACAGCTGAGAGAGTGAATGCTGGAAATTTGCCATGTGGTGCAGTAGGAATATCCAGACGGACCAAATGCAACTGAAGCAAGCATTACTTTCATGTGAAAAAGAAAGTTAGAGAAGGACTTTTGTAGCTGTCCGTGTTCTACAGACACCATTTTCTTTTAAGTTCACAATGTTATGTTTTGACATAAACCTTTTAATAAAAAGTGTTATTGACTTTACAGTGCGAGGTTGATATATACGACAAAACAAAACACACTAAGTCTCACAGATTTCTATTTCCCTTGGGGTTTTTAAAGCATTCAACACAGCCCCACTTCTTTCATCTGCACCACAGTGCACCAAGAAATGCCATTCAGGACCCAGGACACACAGTGCCCACCCAACTCCTTTCTTGGGCTCAGAGGGAACAGAACGATGGCAACATGCCCAGGGCTCTATAAGTGTTTGCAGATTCCCTCTCCTGCGTGCTGGGATTTGCAAATGGGACACGTCTCAAAATGCTTTAGAGAGATCCCGCCATGATCAAGCAACTTTTTGTTTGTTTTGTTTTTTCTCCCAATACCAGTAGCCATTAACCAACTGCACATTTCCTTGGTGTCTCTTTCCTGTCACTGACAGTTTCCAAGAGACTGGTCACTCCCCCCACTCCTTTTTTATGAAGGGCCACTTTGTTAATTAAGCTTTTTTCCAGTTCTCACACCCGCAGGCTTCTTTCTTTTGAATCCTTACATCAGTCTGTGCATTTGCTGTGGCTGGCAGGGATGAATGATGGATAACATCCTCACTTTCATATATGCTGAATAGCATAAAAATATTCATTATGCACATGCAAACACATAAAATCTGTTTCAGAAGTGTTACTGGTATTATCTGCAATTATCAGAACTTAAATAACTACAGAAAAATGATCCCGAGCTACCCCAATACTGCTGCTTCACTAGACACACAAACAGCTTCATGTGTTGTAAACCAGCTTCCACTAGAATCTCAAATAGCTGCTGTGAACATTTTTTCCCCTTTATACTTTGAAAAGTTTGTATTATAAAACACAGGCATGGAAAGACATGACTCAGTAGTTTGACAACTTTACAAGAACACAGAGCTGAGCAATAGCTTATCTTGCTCTGAATATTACCATGAGGAGTTCAAAGGTGTTGTTAATTGTCTCATATATGCTGTGTTTTGTCAGTTTACTACATAGCCATTTAATAAAGTGATTTCAGAGGGAATACAACTTGGAAACTGTTAATCTAGAGAATGAACTTTGTTTTGTTAAAGGACGCTCTTGGTCCCAGCTCTGCCTGTTTTGATGAGGAAGGGGGAGGAAGTCAAAACTCTGTGTGCCTCAGTTCTCCCACCTGCAAAGGGACAAAGTATTTCTGCTAATTTACAATGAGGCTGTAGGTAATAAGCACATCATGCTCAGGAAGCTTCCTAGGCGTGTGAAGGGCTATGGATATTTATGTATGTTTACAGGTTTGCAAAGCACTGGAAACACCCATGTATAAAGAGCAGACAAAATATGAACGGAGATGATCTCCTGGAAGAAAATAAACTGCAGGGATGTAAGACAAACTGGCTAGCAGCACACAAGCAAGATGAAATGCTTCTAGAATGTTCTGCAAAGTCCTGTTTGTCCACGGTGCTTTTGCCATTCTCCTTCATCTTTCTGGAGCTCACCTGATCATCAGCAATTGCTTTAGCAAAGCGAGCACAATCCAGCTGCAGATAAATGTCAGTCAGTTGGTCCAACAGCTTCTTTGGTTCAAACCCATATTTCTCTGGGTTTTCAACTTTCAGGTCACGGCACTTGGGGCCACACAGTTGCTGTAAGTTAAAGTTCAACATAGCAGCCAGTCGTGGTCCAAGTTCCTACAAAAGCAAAGTAAAACACAGAACACAGTCCGAAGGCAGTGATAAGGATTATCGCTAGATTTGCACATAGCAAGTTTAGGAATTATTAACCAAGAAAATTTTCATTTGGTAGGCTTGCAGGAAGCGTCTCTTCTTTATGCATGTTTGCCATTAAAAAATGTCATGCAAACAGTTTCTGTCTGGAAGGATCACACCATCTCAGTGACTCAGGTAATGCTCTCAACATCAAATAACATCAACAGCAATTAGATTTTAATGAGTTGGAGAAAGGGGAGGAGAATGGAGACTAAGTGCTACCAAACATTTCCAGGTTATTATCCAGAGACATTAGAGAAGCAGGGAACCAACTTAAATCTGAGTAGGACTTACAGGTCTGAGAAAAGGCTTTTGGACCTGCTTGGTAAGGATATGGAACATATCAACAGTTTCTGTTGCCAGGGCAAGATATGAACGGGACACGCGCTCATCCTGAGCCAGCTGCGACTGCCGGGCCTGTTGCTGATCCTACAAAACAAACACAGAGTGGTTACAGGTCCAAGGAACTTCCTACAGCATCATTCGTCAAAACCTTACAGCCACAATCCTAAGGGGATCTAGACAAAAGGACAGACATTAATTCAAATATGGACGTGGGACATCTTTAATCTAAGGTACAGCTGCTCACTTTTATCACCTAGTACTAATGTCTGCACCAATTTTCCAGAATTCTGCAACACTAAAGAAGGAATGCAAACAGCATAACAAGCCCCCGTGGTTATTGAGTCTGTTTACATCCTCTTAACTTCTCCTCACAGCTGCAGAACTGGGTTATGCTTCCTTTCCATCCAAATGCCAATACTTCAAAACCAGCTTGGGATCTGAGAGTCAAATGAGGTTCTCTGTAATTTATGCACCATCATAAATAATAAACACTCCCCAGTGGAACAATCTGTAGATGATGTACCAGCTCATTTTGTAACTACCGTAATGGCTTTACCTTGCTGGTAGGCAGAGACAGGAAGAAAGGCTTCAGAAGAGCAAACCAAAATATGTTTAACAAACAAGATCTTTATAGCTTTTCCTTTTGTACTTTTTCTTTTTTTAAATCAATAACCTTAAAATAGAAATACCTGACATTGGTGGGTCAACACACACAATTACTGTTTAATCAGGCCAAGCTCTGAGGTACAGGACTATAATTATCTGCATCGAATCTACCAAGGCCCAATGCATTAACAGAATAAAAGCTTCTATTCCTTGAAGTCAATTCAACTGGCGAGCATCTTCCCAAACCTCCTTCAGGAAGGTTAAAGTCTCGGTTTCTCCATTTAGAATTAAGTGCACAGTAATTTGAAACTTTATACTATATCCACTTCACACCACTCTCTTTGCCAGCCACAACATAACTAGGCAGAATGATGGTTTTTTTGCAGAATGTCATCCAGAGTGACCATGGCCATACTGGCAGCAAGAAAAAGCATCGAGAACTGCTTCTCATAAGCAGCTCTTTGGTGCTGCCCCTTACAAAAAAGTGTTTTTAATGGTCTTGTATTGAAGAGTTAAAAATAAGTAAAGGGCACTTTGAAAAACAGCTCTGTTCACCCTGGGCAGCAGGTCCCATTGCTCTTTATTCTTCATCTCCTCTTGCACTTCATGGATACGTTTTAGGGACTCCAGACTCTCATCCAGCAAGAAAGTTGTGTCATTTATCAGCATGTTGATGTAGCGAACAAACTGCTTCCCAGAGCTGAAAACATCGAAACACAGGTATCACGGCAGAGCAGGTGGGTGTGCAGAGCAGACTGCAAACCCAGCAACACTCCTGCACTGTATTATTTCCAACAATGATCCCATTCCCCGAGCCAAGTTGCTTGTGGTGTCCAGAGCTCAGTTTAGAAACACTCCAGTTCTACTGGAAGCGGCTGCCATGAAAGATACAATGGAAAGCAGCATCACCCATTCCCAATGGCAGTGGCCTCCTCAGGGCCCTGCCTGAGCAGCCTGCATGACAGGAAGCAGCCTGAGACAACCTCTTACTCACTTGAACTCTTCCATAAAGGTACCATGGTGAGCTATATTCTGCCACAGGCTTTTGAAAATGGTGCTGATGTGGTAGCGGATTGTAAACTTGTCATAGAATTCGCTCGTGGCTCCAGTATGCTCCACATCTGGAAAAGAGAACAGAGCCCCAAACTTTCCCACCAGGATTCACTGGCAACACACCTCTCCCTGCTGCCTCCAGTGTGATGAGCTTCAAGCACCTAGAGAAACTTTAAGAGATGAAATTCAATTCCCGTTCAGAAGCCTCCATCTTTATTCCCATTAAAAGAAGCAGCACTATACATTTTCTAATCTAGACCCAACCTCATTTCTGAAGAAAAACCCTGAGAAACCAAAACATTCTGCTCTATTTAACTCTGATCTTCATCCCACAGTCTAAAATCTCACTAAGAAAATTCTGGGTACCCTACAAAGAATTTTTTTTTTTGTTATGGGTGCAAAAACTCTTTGGAAACATCCAAATCTACAGGACTAGCAAAACTACAATGAGGAGTTTTAAAATCCCAAAATTCCTTTAGAAGCAAAGCAAAGCAAAAGCTTTAATTTTGGAATCTAAAGACCACAAAAGCAATTGTCACATCAATTCACACTGCTGGACTTGTCAGTGCACAATAGCTTGTGAAAGGACTGGAATTCTCAAGGTTCCATCTAATGCTATTTCCCCCCAATTCCTGAGCAATAAAGCCTCACCTTCACAAGACTCAAGATCTGGGTTTTTTTGGGTTTGCTGGGGTTTTTTTTGTTTGGTTTGTTTGGGTTTTTTTAATAATTATAACAGCTAACACAGCCTTTGGCCTTAGAATACTACTGTGCACTCAGTGAGCTACAGACAGAGCACTTACCTGTGTAAAATTTCATCAAGGAGGGAACTAACAATTTAGTGGAGAGAGGGTGATTCTCAATCATTTCAAAGAACTTTTGTGTCCGGGGCTGAACAGCTGGATTTGTCATGAACATCACTTCCACCAGCTTGGCTACTAAATAAGGATTTCGAATGTAGTTCTGGTTGCACAGCATCACAACAAGGAACATCACTATGTCCTGAGTACAGGGCTCATACAGCACCTGAGGAGCATATCTGGAAACAGGCAGAGAAGAAAAACTAAATGAAAAACCCCAACTCTAATGTTCTACTTCTTAAGCTATGTCTTTTTAAAAATATTATTCTAGTGATGATTTAACATATCACAAGATCAAAAGGTCTCACAGCAAACCATAAAGAAAATTCCTGGGGAGAGAACCAAAAAAATTTCAACCTTCTTCCAAGATAAATCTAGGTTAGAAGGGACTAACCTAGTGGAGCCATCGATGCATTACAGCTGCAGCAATGCTGCCATGCCATACCCTTATGGCTGCTGTGAACAACCAGAACACCAACTGCAGACTGTTAGAAAACTACTTTTGCACCCTACATTTATGCATGTGTCATCTGCTAATGAGGCAAGTGGTAGTACAAGTTTCCTTCAAATATAATTTTACTTACTGTACAATAAAAAATAAAAATTCAGCAACATCTTCCACGTAAAACTCTGGCAATGCTGCAAATACTTTTGGAACCTCAGGAGTTAAAGGCAATTTTACACTGTAAAACAAAAGAGACAACAAACAGGACAGTAAACCAGCAGTGTTAAGCAGAAAGTGGCATGTGCTTGCTTATAAAACTCTTCTATGGGAATCCTTTATAACAATTTGAAACTGACTTTTTAAAAGTCCATGTCAGTACCGCAAGGCTACCAAACGTACCTGAGGGAGCCCCCCAAAACCCAACTGAACATTAAACTCTGAAGAACACACATATTCCATGCAAGGATTGTACGTCACCGACCACATAACAATGCAGACATGGTAAGTAAAAATAATTCTAGAACTGCTAAATTCAGTGAGCAATCTAATGTGATCTGAAATATCTTTGATACAACTTACACAGATAAACCTGACACTCACTTGGGATAGGCAGGGTCAAGAATGCGAAGCATCAGCTGAATCACCATGCCATAGAAATTCAGGCATCTCCTGAGGAAGTTTTCATCCAGCAAACCAGCATCTGCACAAGCCTTGCACCTCACCAGTTTCTGCAGAACATGCACACAAAAACTAATCCAGGGCAAGATGACATAAAGGAATGTGAAGCCTCTCCAAGATAATCAATGTATCTGAGAATCATGACAATTATACAGAGGTCTCTTCTTAAAGTACACTCTTATTTCAAGAAAATAGGGCACATAAGCCCCAACATAGCAAGTAAAATACAATTTAGAGTTGCAGGGACAGATGTGCCCTTCACAATCTTTATGGGAACAATGAAAGAAGTAACAAAGGTATCAAAGTGGGAAAATGTGTGATTAAAGCCATTTTGGTTCTACAGCTCTGAAAATATTTGCCAGTTTCTATGAGGAAGATCTAAGCAGAACAGGCCTTCAAAAAACAGAGCACCTCGTCTTACTCATCTTTGCAAGAATTCTGTGTGAGATCAGTGCCTTGAGAGTTCCTACTTGTGCATGGACTGTGCACACACAGCTACTCCTGAACAAAGCAAGGGTGCCTTTTGCTTGGTCTCTCTCCAATTAAAAAACACAGAATTTTCTTATTGGTGTTACTTTGAATCTCAAATTCACCACTGATGTTATATTGTATCATGACCACTATCTAGTGCAGTACTCACAGGGGTCAGAGGTTCAAACCCACCGTTTTCAAGCAGCATCAGAGAGAAGTTGTACTTAAACATTAGGACACAAAGTCAACACACAGACAGGCTACCAAAGCGTTTAGTTGAGCATTGAATCACAAACCTTAAGCTGTGTCTTGCACCGTTTCAGCATCTCTCGATGCCTGGTAGCCAGAGGAGAATCCTTCCACTGACTTTCATTGTTTTTCAAATCTTCAACAGTCCTGAAAACCAGATGCAGGAACTGGTTACCACGACAGAGGGGAAATCTGCCAGCACAAGGCATTTAACTGACTTATCTGCTAAAAACCAAGGAACTATGGAGAAGTGCGGAAAAAAGCTGATCATTTTCAAAGAAATTACCCATGATCATAGTAAGAAAAATAAGTTGCTTTTGTAAATGCAGACTGAACATCTGCACAGCCAGAACTCAAGAGGCACCACATACACTAGCTCCAACACTCATGACTGCCAGACACACCAAAGGGATGAAACACAAGAGCTCTATCCTGCCTGACAAACTAGTTTTCTCCACTGCACTAAAAAAAAAAAAAAAAATTGCCTTTTTTCCACACTGAAGTCTATGGTCACTCTAAAGGAAGGTTATTCCTCCCCTTCCTTACCATCTTCTTACGCTGCCCCACAGAAAAGAGAACTTAAATGTACATTACACACACTATTTGCATTAAAAAGTTCTACAGATTTCCATATCTTAATCCTTTTTAGGAAGTGCAGCTGATTAGAACAAAACTCATACACTGAATTGCATGAATAGACTTCCTTTTCATCCCTTCTCTAAACACAAATTCTCTTCTTCATCAATCTCTGCCTACAGCAGACAAATATCCAGTGTAATTTCTTTACTAACAAGATCTAAAGATGTTTCCCAGTGTTGCAAGCAACTAAGCAATTCATGGAAAATCCTGAAACCTAAGCTCCTACTGCTGTCAGTAAAGCCAAGAGCTCTTCACTCTGCACCGATGGATGGGGACTGCTGCATCAGCAACTCCTGTAAAACAATTCTAAATAAGAAAAAAGCAGCAATTCCCTTTTCAAGCCAACATATGGCTTTTTTACAAGTAATCCGCAGGCTGTTTATAGGAAAATAATTTTTCCTTTAACATGTACTGACTCTTCCTGCTCTGCTCTCTGCTACTTCCCAGGTTCTTGGCCTGCATGTGCTTTAAAAATGAAATAATTTCAAATGCAGTCCAAAAATCCTGTCATGAACTCATGGCATTACTGCCAAGGAACATTTACCAAAATGCAATGAGTGCAATTATAAACAATGGAAAATAATGATGATACAAAAATCTGTTCTAATTTTAACAGAGTATTCTTCAAGGTTTAGCAACTGTAAAAGTCTATTTGAGTTTATGCCAAGAGAAATGGAAAACAGGAGTATCTTCATGTTAGCATCACAATGTATTTATCATTTTTAAAACAGTAAACCATATGCTGAATTACATGTACACAACAATATTAAGAGTTCCCTGCTGAAGGCTTCTGTCCCCCTGTGCCGAGAGTAAGACAAATTCTCCTGTCTCAGAAGCTGAGGGGAAAAAGGTAAATATCTTCTGGGATGTTCAAAACAGCTCAGGCACAACTCACAACGTCTTGTTTCTGAAATCACAAGTCACCTACACAGTGACCTGATTATTTATCAGACAGTAACCTGACACGCACTCCTCCAGCTCTGCCAAAGAGCCCGAGGCACTGATGCCCACACCCCGCCAACCACACCACAGATTAGCTATAATGAACAGTGTTAAGTAGTGTCATGAATCCAAAAATGCTCTGAAGAGAGTTATCTTTTAAATAGAATGGTCTTCTCACCCACTTGAGCTGCCTCGTGTAACCAACACCCTCCATCTCACTACTATTTGAATTCCTGATTCAAGCCACAGTCCCTCAACACACCCAAAAATCCCCAAGGGCCAAAAGCAGCAGAGTAACAGAAAGCTGCGGCAATCTGTACTCAGCAAGAGTTTCATCTAAATTGTCCTTGTAATTTCATTTATTATCAGACTTGCTGCCGTGGTGAGAGGGGGACACCGGGAGGCTGCCAGGACCCTCAGCTGCACCCAAGCCCCCAGCTGCACACCTGTTGAGCTCCCTGATGGCCCGCAGTCTCCGGATGTACCGACGGCAACTGGGCAGGATGGAGAGGTGATGGGCGTGCAGGGTGAGGAAGAAACATTCTGTTGGGAATTTCGGCTCAGAAAATGGAGACGGATCCCTGTCTAAAAAACAAAAAAGCAGTAGAGGTAAATAAGTTAAAAAATGAACTGCCTTATCTAGGGTGAGACCTTGAATTCAACTTTCTTTAAAACAAGGAAAAGCAGATACCATCAAGAAAAGGGATTTAGGAAAAGGGAGTTCTCTGCTGGAATCAAGTACTTCCATGTACCTCCATATCAGAAGGCACAGTAATGCTTAACGTATCTCAGTAAGAGTACTAACAAAGTTCAGCAATCCAGGCTGCAACCTCCTCCATTGTTGCTTTCACTCTTGTCTCATCTGTGGGAAGCTCGATTCGACACCTGGGATGGAATATGTACATGGGATCAACCGTTTCCAGCTTTATCTTCATACTTAGTTGCTGCAGTACCCAGAGAAAGTTGAGCATGAAGCCATCTGTAGACACCAAACGGTCGTCTGTCTGTGGGGTGAGAAAGCAAAGGGCTGAAGACGTGAGCTGAGAAGTACAGGGGGACAGTCTTCAACAAATGAACTATGTAAGTTCAAGAAAAGGGAGAAATGATGAAGAATGTAGCTCTGTAAGAAGACTTGTGGCAATGGGAAGGTCATTTACTAACTTACATATCCTTCCCTATGGTTCAAGTAGTCATTCTGCAGAACATTAAGCAAACACATAAAAAGAAGCAGAAAGTAATCTATGAAATTAAAAGAGCTTAAAAGGGCCTCTTTCAAGAATGGTTTGCCACTGACACGGACAACAACAAAGAGTTTCAAACAGTTGCTGAGCTTCAGTTCATAAGTTTTATCTTAAGTGTAGCTTCCATTACTTCTTCGCTGTAATTTCACAGAAATATTTCTAGTAATGGTTCCAAATGTTTGCTTTTGAAAAGAAGATGAGGAGACAACAATGAACAGCTTCAGTTCTTGCACAGATTTTATCACAGGAAACAAGTGCAATGCACTAATTAAACAATGCCAAAATTCCATCCCTGTGGTTTCACTGGAGCCAGGCCATTCCATATCTGCACTCCTCCTTTTACAGACACCATACAAAGCCCAGCACTTTACCAGCTGGGAAAGCAGTGCGTTAAACACAGTCAATTGGAATGATGCCCTCAGAAATGTGGCAGGGCAAGTACAAAGCTTGGAACATGTAATCTAGAAGCTCTGTTAATGAAGGGACATCTCAGTTCTAAGTGAGGAAATAAACTGTTAAAATAGGTAAAACAGATTAATTTCAGAAATGGAAAATGTACTAAAACAGACAAAGACAGAAGACAGGGCAATGTCATTGCTGCCTATGGCAGCAGGCACTCAAAATTCTTTTGTCTTCCATTCCAGACCACCACTGCATGAGGCATCTAGTGCTATTTGTGGATGGATGAATCACAGGAAGAGCATTTCCCTTTATTTACCTGCATTTGGGCCTTCTTCATGTTGGCATTGACCACAGCTGCCATGTAGCTGAGAGCCGCCTCCCGCGTCTCCCCGTTCAGCAGGATACTGTGCAGGATCTTGAACAGCTCTTGCTGCAGTTGCAAACAAACACCTCTCAGCATCACAGTCCTGCTTTCTGTTTGTCTGTATTTTTTATGTTCTACAAAATCCACAAAACTCACTAAAGCTTCTGTTACGGTCTTATTGTCAACTTCATAGGCACATGTTAGTTATGACATTAGTTAAATCAAAGATGTAAATACACGAGTATTTACATACATAGCAACACACTACTAACACGGTATGTATTTACTCATCCTTTAACATGATATGTAATTCATGACTAACTGATCTGATATTTTCTGAATTGGCTTACAGCCTTACAGAAATATTTGTAGCACTATAATTTTTCCCCAATTCATATCCTAAAAGATTTGTGGTTTAAGATAGAAGATAATTGTTTTAGATTACTTTCTTCATTTATGTCAAGACCAAAAAACCCACATATTTGGCTTTTTTTTTAAAGGCATGAGAATACTTACCCTTGCCAATTCCAGGTAATGTTGCAAAGACTGGCTAACAACCCGGGTGTTCTCAAGAGTAATGGCAGGTCCTGAGAAGTACTTTTCAACTACTTTGTTCTGAAAGTAAGATGAATATTGGCAAATGTATCAAAGTGTTTTGGGGAAGTAAAAAAACCCCTCACAATAAAAGAACCCCACCATGCTATTGTCAACATCCTTCTGTGACACTTACATCATCTTCAGCAAAGACAGAGAGACTGAAGAAGGCTCCAAGGTAGGAAAGTCTTTGCAGTTCTCTTCCTGCACCTGTGCTTAAAGATTTAGGCAACCACAAGGGCAAAGAGACAACCTAAAAATAGGAGAAACAGCAAGTTCTTCAAAGCTGCTGTGTCAGCCATCCTGCTTTGTCACCTTCCAGTGTCTGCCACACACCCTCAGACCTCCAGCAATCAGCTACGCTGATGGCAAAATGGAAACACCTCCTCAGTATTCCAGCAACCCAAGCAACTCGTGTTTGTCCCAGTTTTAATAAATTCTCAGGGTAAAGGACTCCCTCTACCAGCTTAATTTAAACTATTGTTTTGCATGAGAGGCTCCAGTAGCTCTTGCTTAGAGTTCTGGAGAACATTATCAACAGGAATTGTACACCACCACCAAAAAAAGTAACATGGTTCTTTTAACTTGAAAAAACTCAAACTGGAGGCACTCACCAAACTGCACATAGGGTGTGTTTTCCCAAACTTGATTTCACAAAGTTCGCATAGTGCCTATAAAGAAATCCCAGTAAAAATTACTTTTTTGAATAATTCTTAAGTAACCTGTCTGCAAAAAACAAGCTTATTATGACAAACTGCTGAGAGAGCTGAACCTTTCTCTCTTGATCAGTGGAAAAACTTCACTACCACAGTGAAGATGTCCAAAGAGAACTAAAGCACACCCTGCTTCCATTTTAGCTTTTACATCTGCTCCAAGTTGCCTCAAAAAAGCCAACACATCTCACAGGATAATAAATTACTGCACTTATTTCAAAAATTAGCTGTGCAAACTGTTGTTTGCTCAAAACATGACAATGCTTGTGCTGGACTCCTGACCTGTCCCATTAAAACCAGTAACAATAATAAATAGAGCAATTGTTTAATCCATACACCAAGGCCTTTGTCTTCTGAATCAGAGTGGAAAAACGTCAAATGAACACAGAACCCAGGAACAAAGAATCCTATCCAAGATCTCTAGCTCACTTTCAACTGCAGTACAGAAAGAAGCAAGCAGTCGTAACAGAGAATTCTGGAAAGACAAAGATACTGCTGGCTTTCCCACTTGTCCTGTGTTACATGTTCTCAGTCTTCAATTATACCACAGTGAGTAACTACTATTCCATCCTTTTGTTTCACACTGTGCCAATTAGAGATAAGGAAAACACAGACTCATTTTCAAGTAGTCCTTCTTTGCAGACAACGGCCAAATTTGCATCAGTTCACAAATTGGGAGGATAACAAAAGAGCAGGAAAACACAGAAAAAAAAACCCAGAAAAATTAATGTTTTTTGCCAAGTACCAGAGTCACTTAGTCAATTTGATTTGCAGCATCCCAGACCAGCTGATTTCCTTAAGTACAAATTAAACCTGAGGTGCCACAGCCCTTTTTGGCATCATTCACTGAAGATCCTAAAAGGATCCGAAGGTGTTAAGTTGACAATACTCAATTTACAAAGGATCCAACTTACTCTTTGGCGGCCAAACACACTTTGAGAAAGACTGGTTTGTTTTGTCAGTAAAAGCAGTTAGGAGGGAAGCAGACCTAGGACTAAAGTACACATTTTAAAAAGACTAAATATAACTCCCTGACCTTTTCAGTCAGGGAATATTAAGACGTTTTCTCAGTAGATAGACTCCAATTCAAGTAATTTGGGTTTAATGCAACCTATTTGAGTTTCCTCACATACAAAAGTTGAGTCTAAACATACACTGGTATGGATATTGGGTGTTATTCCCCAGCTTTAAATTGAGAGGAGTTCAGTGGGCTTTTATAATCTTCCACAGTATTACAGTTTTGCATGATGAAATCCATACATTTGATTAATTTTATATAAAACAATACAGACAAACATTTGAGTAGATCACTATACAAACAGTGTTCATTAAGTTTAAGACATTATTGGCCTTGCACTCTACTAAATTTTTAATGTTCTTCACACTTCTCATGCCCCATTAATATTGTGACAGAGAGTTTAACAGCAATCCACTAACCACAATGAATCCCCAAAACGTTGAAATGTTATCTTGCTTAGAAGCTGCATGTTATCACTGAACATAAAGAAACTGCTTCTAGAAATGGACAGTCCTTACCATAAGGGGATATTTAAAATTGTCACTGTCGAGGGAGCACTCTTTGGAAGCCACAGCCAGGCCTTGTAAGATGGGAATAAAGAGCTGTAAAAACACAAGGAAATTACTTTATTCAAGAACAGGAAGCAATCAAATTACTCTATTGCCATACAAAGCATGAAATGCTTGTTTCATTCTTCAAACAGTTCAAGTTACACAAAACAAAAACTAAGATTTTTTTTTTTAATTATTTTTATCAGTTAAGCCTGAAGGCTTTAGAGAGTATTCAAAGCTAAAACCCAATTTGTTTGCTGTAGTCTAAGCAATGGGGTGTTGCTCCATCGAGTTCTCTGCATGTTCTCTGCAAGCAAGTTCTNAACCCATAGTAATTTTGCAACAACAACAGGAGGCCCACTGAATTTTAAAGTATATTGTGTTGCTTCTGTGAACAGACCAAAAAATAAATCATATTACAGAAAAGCACTATACAGGTGGCCGTGTGCTCCAGCTCCAGGAATGCTTCTCCAGGGCAGGACCTCTAACACTTTTACAACTGCTTTTTGTCAGTCTTAAATGTACTTTCAACTACATGAATCTCTACTAAAAGGAGTCCAGACAGAAATATAAATTAGTAACAGTTACTTGCACTACACATAAAAATTATCTAGTGTCATTCTTTGCAAAACTGGAAGGGTCAAATGCCATTTCAAACACCTCTTTACAGCCAAATCACACAATACTATGGGAGTGCTAATTAGAGACAATTACAGCCTTACTGATCTGCTTTACAGTATACAGGCTAAAAGTTTGCTAGTTTTGTGTCTTAATTATTTATCATCTCAGTGAGCTACCCTGACACACAGAACACACCATCTTATGTTTCTTAGTCATTTCCTCTGTAAACATGAAGAATTACTGGACTAGGATTTGTAAACGTGCTCTTAGCACCTTAGATACCAACTATTAAAGATGCAAAGAAGGGTAAAGATTGCAAGATGGAAAACACAATAACTGAGTAGGATTGCAGAAGAGTGCCGTCTCAACACAAACATTTTTAGGAGTTTCGTAAAAAAGGATGAAAAACAAGATCAATCTTGCAATATATGCCTGCACACTCCATGTAGTCCACTTCTGTGTTAGTGTGTGCTGCTTATTAGCAAATGCACTTGTAATACTTAGAACCAGCAAATACTGAAAGTCAGCCTTTTTCACAAAATGATAAATGAGTTAAAAAAAGAACAAAACCAAATTCCAATTGCTTTAACAGGCTGCTAGTCCTAGAGGTAATAGGCAGAGGCCTATGAGACACTGACTAAAATTCCGGCAATCCACTCTCTTGGATACTGCAAATTATAGAAACATGTGCTATAGCTATTTTTTACCTATGCCTTACCTGTTTGAACACCTCTTCATCCTGGTAAGTTGTTCTCACCAGTTCTTGAATGAAGCCAAATGGGAGATTCCTACACAGCATATATGGTACCAGCAAAGACTGCTGCTGCAATGACCTTAATTTGTATTAAAAAAAAAATTAAAATCTAAACTACTGATTATTTGCAGTAGTATTTGCAAAAACGTCAGAGCAGTCACATGCAAGGATGTGTCTGCAAGCACATTATCAATGTCTGGATACACCTATTCCTTTCAGAAGTAACTGATCTTGTCTGCTCAAGTTACTTGGGGAAAGGTTATTCTCAAACAGATGCTGCTGCCAACATCACACTGCAGTTAACGAGGCTGGAAGAAAACAACAGCTTCTGTGTAGTAATTTGTTGCCCTTCTATCCCCCCTAACAAAAAAAACCCCTTTGTTAAGCTCAACTGGTAAAGGAACATTTTTTAACATGTATTTTTCCAGACTAAAAAAGCACATAACGTAAGTCTTCTCTGAATTAATACAGTCATTACTTTTAACATCACTTTTAACTGCTTCCTAGCATTTTGAAAGAAGTGTCTTTTTTCCTTATTATATATTTACATGACTAATGTCAACACTGGTTCATGGAGAGACAAAACTGATCTCAAAGCACAGTGGATAACTGCTGCACTTTTAAAGATTATTGAAGTATCCTTTGGGGACACAAATACAAATTTATGCAGATTTTAGTAAAAGCCACATATCCTATTTGAAAAACCTTTTTAGTGTTTTAACTAAACTGGCTGCTGGTTAAACAACTGCACTCAAAATCCCAGAGTGGTGATGTAGCACAGACAGCTTTCCATTACCAAACCAGCCATGGTAACTCTGGAGCAAACACCTGCTACGTTCTTCAGCAGGTTTTGCTACACATTCTAAGACAACAGCTCTATTGGTTACTGACCTTCCCAGGAGTAGTGCCCCAACAATCTGTAACTAAAACAGTTGAAGCGTAAGGCAAGACAAAAACCAGCTCAGTTCCTGATCCCCCATTTAAACTGTTCACATCAGCCTGGCTGATTTTACACAAATGCAGTTAGAAAGCACTCAAACTGCTTTCCACAACTCATCAGTTGTAAAGCAACAAACTATTCCTCTGGCACATAATTCTCCTGCTCTAACAACTGATCTTAGTTTTCTTATGTAATCCTCAGAAGAAAAAAAGAACCCTGGGACAGTCTAACTTTCATGATTAACATCAGTTTGATTTACCTTGGTTGTGTCAAGGATCCCTGTAGCACCAGAGCAGCGTGTGAAATGCACTGGGATCGGATGTTGCTCAGTAACTGGCTAACTGTTGGCTGGCTACACATCTGAGAAAAATAACTTTGTTTTAATGCAAATCAGAATTTAAATACAGAACACACAGGAAAGACAATAAATTCGTTTGTGCAGTACAAATGTAATATGAACACTAAGATTAGAACTACTCCAGTTAAAACCTTCCAGATTATATATAAATAATGTTGGTTGGTTGTTTTTTCCCCGGAAGCAAAAGCTTAGAATAGAATACAGAACACTGACAAGGGAGCTGGTCTCACAAAAACGTTTTACATGGTATAAACTTGGATAAAATGTAGTAGATGGAAAGGGGAAGGGTGATTTCTAACACAGTGCTTATTTAAGAGATATAAAATATATGCATCATTCAAATTTGATGAATTAACAACAACCAAAGGCCCTCGATATATTCAACAGATCTATTTCTACAACAAAGCCACCAAGAAGAACTATCATTCCCAGCTTCCCCCACTAACGAGTCAGAGGAGTGTTTGTGACAGCACTGATACAACCTCACTCATCTGAAACATACCTTTGGTGCTTTTCTCTCCTCTATTCCAACCCTGTCAAAACACTCAATGAGGTAGTTCAGCATCTCTGTCTCCTTACAGGTCTCAATGGTGAAGTGGTCACTGCAGGAATCGGAAACGCTCGAGCTGCCAGAGCCTCCCACACTTTGAAAGACACAGAAAGCAGAAACAAAGCATTAGGTAGAGTTCTTCACTTGTGCACAATCAAACCATTCATGAACACTCGTCTCAGTGCTCTGAACACTCCATCCTATCACACACACGGCTCAGTGATTCAGGTCATTTCTGTGATAATTCAGGCAATTTCTGTGATAATTCAAGTAATTTCTGTGACCTATGAAGAGCTCTCCACATAAGTTTGTCCAGCCCTTGAAGTTCAGAGCTGTAAATGCCTTATTAAATAAGTGCCTGAAAGACAGCCACAAGGTGCATAACTTTGATGGGAATCAGTAAATCCTGGTCTCACAATGCAACAGAGAACATAAACAGCCTTTGAGTTGTACCTGACGCTCAGAACACCACAACCCTTCCATGCCACCACTCAGGATGGCAGAAATGTCAAAATTCTGTTAGCACCACCAAACCACAGGAGGCAGGGGCCTCCCACTGCTGAGAAGAGACCTGGGCTGACAGACAGGGCTACACACAACCACTTTAGGTGCTCTAAGGAAGAAGAATCAATAAAACAGAGGCAATACATCCAAGCTGCTGCTGCTTTTAACACTCCTGCATTTGAAATCATTTCATTTCAACTCAGTTCATTTCAGTTCAGTAAAATACATCATTTCATTAAGTAGCACAGCCTCAGTGGGGAAAACACTGATATTGTAAACACAAAAACTAAACCCATAAAACCAAAACCATCCTTGAAACCAGAGAAATTGAACACAAAAGTGAGAACAGACATACAACTCTCAATCTCAGACTTGTTATCTCAACAGAATTCTTCTCTACGTAACGGCTTGACAAAGCTAATTAAAAGCAAAATCCTCATTTTGCAGAAGAGACTAAAGACATGAAATATTCACTTTATGTAAATGAAATCTAAAAACCAGCAGTTACTTGGATGGTCTGCCGCAATTTTCAAAGAGAAGTCTGTGTACAGTTGGGATAGATTGGAATAAAGACAAATTTACAAGCCCCAGATCTTAAACTGGAAAATAAGACTACTGGTTTCCTTAAATGCAGCTTTTTAAAAACATATTTTAAACTACAAACTGTCAGAACTGGAATTTCCTTTAAATCGTAAAATAATTTACATTTCTATAATTGAGCCATACAAATCTATTGTACAAACTTTACAGTTCAACCAATAAATCCAGGAAAGGTTATTACTGTTAACATGCTGAGCTACCAGATGCTTAAGAAACACAACATTCTAATAGCAGCAATCTCCGTTTGCAGAGAGATGTTTTCAGTTATTCAATTAAAACTAATCCCTGTAAAACACAGCTCTATTGAAATAGTGCTCAGTAACCACAAAATCATGCACATGGGGTTTTTCTAATGGTCTCTTTTTTAAATCTCTTGGCTTCTCACATCCAGCTTAAAAAATACTCTTTTAAGAACATAAATTTATATGAACACCTACTAGTTCTATAGTCCTTCTGCTAATGATTTCACTACAGCAATAACTCAGACCATTCTAACACAAAGCTCATACATCCTTCACACATATATTGAATGCCTTGGTGCTTTCAGCATGCCAGTTGCTGCATAGTTGTACAGCCACTGTGTTTATATTTTAACTAACTTACTGCTGTCTGCAAAATGCCAGGACACAATAAACACACTAAAACCCCAGAAGCACTGCAGAAATCCTATCCAAAACTTGGCAACTCAATCCAACATTTGGATTGAGTCACCAACACGATAAAAACTAAACAAAACAGTGGGGAAAATAACCCTAAATTCCACATACACAAAGCCCTCCTACAGCTGTATTCATTCAAGTTCATTCTCCTGAAATCAGACCGGAGTAGAAAAGAGGAGATGCTACTTGAAAGGTGCTGTAGGTAACGATGAATGCAGTAGCAGTGTCCCAACATAGCACAGTAACAATCAGACAAAAAAGCTAACGGGGGGCAAGATCATTTCACACTAAGTATTTTTGGGCATTCCTTGACATTATCAGATACTTCCTTAAGTCCTAAGCTGGCTTTGTTTTAGAAGGGTCAAGCAACTAAATTTGCACCCTGGTTCTTGCTGTAATTATATATCCAGGGGACTGAAAGCTGTGGAGGAGTCCGTTCCTCCCAGTCACTCCACAGGAGTGTAGCCTGTAAAACTCTGCTCTTGCTTCCCTTACCCCTCTGTAGAACAACCCCATCAAAGGACCGGTTTAAGATTTCAGGTGTATTTTCTTCACAGGCTAAAGGTGTGATCCTCAGCTGTCAAGCAGCAACGAATGTTCAAAATCCCATTGTTTGCATCAGCTGGTTATCTGTCACTGTATCTTTCTTTGCATGTTAACCCTTGTCCTCATTTTCTAGTTTTTCATAGGAAAACATGCCCATGATGTACCAGTGATTTAAAATTACAGCCATGGGCAAATACTATTCCTTCTACTCATACAGCAAAGAGAAGTTCCACTCAAACATCATCTCAGAAACCATGCTCATTAGGCCTAAAAGACAGTATGATGAACATTTGCCTGAGCCATGTCTCCAAAGAAGAGCTGACTAACTGCACTCATTACGCATATTTACACACCAACTTAAGGAGCCAGCCAAGTCACATCTTCACCTTCAGTTGTTCCCCAAATTACTTTGAAGATCACTTGACACTACAGACTGTTAGTTCCTAAACAACCAAGCATGCAGGTTATGTTCTCTTTCTCCAATACCTGGACCCAAACTGGACACAAGAAAAATCATCGTCTTCATTTTCTTCATCACTACTGTCCTCAGACACATCAGAAACAGCAAGAAGGAGGAGGGAGAAAGGGTTCTCGTATAAACTACCACAACAAAAATGGAAAAGGCCATCAGATTTTTAAAGCCAGAAGAAAAAGTAAATGGTAGCTTTTCTTTTTAAGTCTGTCAAAAATCATCTTCTCTAAACATGCAGACAACAGGTAACTCCATGTTAGTAAAACCAGGACCATACTAACATGCTCTGTTACACTACTACAAGTTATTCAGGTATCAAAACCACCACACGTTTACAACCCAAAAATTGAAAAAGAATTTTTGAGACCAATTAAGAATTATGGCTGAGGCATGTTTAGACATGACTGAATAATAAATATTACAATTCTAAGCTAATGACTTCAAAGCAGTGGTCTCAAAACCTTATGTGTTTGTTTCTCCCTCCTGCAGGAAAAAGGGATTCCATGAACAGCCAAGAGAGGAAAAGCAGTGGTACTTAGCATGGCATTTTGAAATATGCTGATCTGTAATTTAAATCTGTACACCAGGGAGTCAAATCCAACCCAGTCCAGCAAAGAATAGCTTTCAACAAATTAACTAAGGCCCTACTCAGAAAACTGATTTTGGAGCGGCAGGTTTATGTGGTTTACTACCCAGCAGCAGCCACTGAACAGAAAGCTTATAGTTCAACTGGAATGAATGTATGAAGAGGAGGAAATTAAAACCATATTGCTACCTTTAAAGTAATTACATCACACCTCAAATGCACACAAGCAAGTCCAACATTTTGCAAAGACACCTGGTTAGCAAGTCAAGGTATTAGCACAAACCCAAATGCAGAAATCAACTCAAGGTGAGTAGGGTGAGCTCAGCACAAACGTTAAGTTCTTCCATAGTGCACGCTGATGCCACACCCTGCAGAGCACACACCAAACACACTCTGCTCTTGTGCAATACCTAGGAGGAATCCTGCTCTGTAAGGAAGGACGCCTGCGCAAGGCACCGGGTGAAGCAGTAAACAAAGGTGGACCCATGGCTGTGGGCCTGTGTCTGGATGTGATGACTGGCATGGCTGGAGGGCCAGCAGCCATAGCTGGAGGACTTGGAGAACTAGATGGGATGGAAATGCTCAAGGAACGTGGGATGGAAGAAGCAGCAAAGCCTCCGGAATGGGCCACGGTGTATGGCCGGTACCGCGGAGAGGAAGGCTGTGTCCAGGAGGGGCTTGCTGCTGGGAGGTGAGAGCTGACAGTAATGGGAGGCACTGCTGTGGTGGCAACTGAACTGGCTGGTGGGGTAAGAGATGAACCAGTCATTGGTACATAGCTTGTGAAATTGGTAGGAGGAGCTGGACTAGTCCCATAGAGACTAAACCAGTTACAGGGGAAAAAGAAAAAAAAAAAAAGGCAACAATTTAGGATATGCAGAAAAAGGGTGAAAAAGATAAAATGAGCAAGAGAAGTCCTTGCCCTTCTGATGACTCTTCAGCAATATTTATGCAGCTCACACACATTATTCTTTTCTACCGTTGTTGATTAAAACTATGTCACAACCTACACACTTCTAAAGTCATGGTCTTCGTGATGCAAGTTAGGGATACTTCTCAGTAGGGAACAGTTACATGGCTTGAATCTATCCAATACATTCCTAGTCATGGCAGTGTAATCAAAAATGGTGAAATGGAGGGATAGTCATATGAAAAAGAGTGAAAAACTTTAAAAATCCATCTATTTATTGTTCTTGGGACACTTCTATGCCCTTTTCTCTCTTCTAGTCTACCTATCAGTATTCAAGTGAAATCAGCATTCAGTTACAATCAGAAGTCACCTGGATAACGAGCTGGAACCAAAGGAGCCCACATTACAGAACATGGGGCTGCTTCCAGGGTTGGAGCCCATGTTTAAGATCAGGCTTCTGTCAGGAGAGCGGGCAGCTGCAGCAATGGGTTGGGATGTGGCTGTCAGGCTGGCAAAGGGGTTCTCATCCCTTGCCTGGGTGGACATCATCAGCACTTCCATCAAAATCTGCCCGATCAAGTCCTTAAAATCTGAAAACACTGTCAAGAAGAAGAGAGTCAGTATCCTCACCTCTGTCTTCATCTACACAGTAGTCAGGTGTAAACGTTAGTAGAGAAAAAGAGAACAACAACAGACTTCTGTGAATTGAGTGCTGGTTTTGGCAAAAACAACCCACTGACACATCTGTAATTATCACTGTCTATATTAACCTAAGTTCTGGAATTACAGCTACACAAAAAGTACAGTCTTTATGGAAAACACAGGCGATCACAGATGACCTAATACTCCTATAGTTACTTACTAAAGTTGTCTTGTGTGTTGCACTCATATTTTCCCACCCTGATGTTGAGATGGGCAAGTTGTGTCAAAGAAAGGAAAAGAAAACATGCACATACCTCACACATAAAATAACAATTGTTTTGGTTGTATCTTACAGCTAACATAGAATATATAGCCTGTTACATAAAATAATCAGGAAATTTTAGCTTATCAAATTAACTGCTAGATGTCTACTATGATGCAAGACAATCCTTTAATTCACGAAAATGTTTCCGAAAAAATAAATGGAACCAGCAGTGTGCTCTGGATCAGCACATTAGTTTGAGGACAAAAACACAACCAACAAAAGCAGAGCAATTGATTAAAACAGGAGCTATGAGCCATCAGTCCCATGTTCCTGCTCAAGAGTCCACTTCCTGCTACATCTCCTGATAGCAGTTGAAACTGAGCAAAGACCACAAGTAGGTGGTTCTGGTATTGCAGCAAAGGGATAAAAAGGTAAAAATAAAGAGTGGGGAACATGCCACTCAAGAGAAACCAGCCCGCCAGTGCCTCCTGCTCAGGTACCCACCTTCCTTTGGGTTCTGCTTGAACTGGGCAGAGAGCGAATTCAGGAAAATAACGTCTCTGTCTCGGTCCTTCCAAGAGACTCTGAAGATCTTACAGACCAGCTGTAGAGCTTGTTCCTCAGACACTTCCGACCCAGACAGAGGTTCCTGGGGGTAACAAAACAATCAACACCTGATTCGCAGTTGTATTACTTAATCTACAATCAGATACAGATCTTCTTCAAATGGCTGCAGCTTAACTCATAATGGCAGATTTTGTGTAGTCATAAAGGAATATTGATACATTTGACAAAATTTGGAAAGGACACCTGAAGAAACACAAGAGATGCAGAAAAGATGATGGCTCTTGAAAGCATGTGTTCAATATATGGAGATAACTGAGCTCATCCCTCCTCCAGGCTTCAGGCAGCACACCCCAGACTCACCTTGTCCGTCAGACTTCGTTTCTCTCTGCGATCGTTCTCGTCAACCTCCATGTTCTCAATTCCTGAATCCACATCTACCTGGGACATACTGGAAGTGGAAATAAGAGAAAAAGCCCATTAACTTGTGGAAAGCTGCAGACAGTCCTCTGTAAGATGCTGAATGAAAGACTGTCCTCTTAAGCAGATGCAGCAGAGAAAGCAAAGCACAAACAGCAATTTAAATCACTGGTTGATAAATTACATTTGAGGTCTAAATTTCTTCAGCAGGCAATACAAACTACACAGCTATCACACCCCACAACCTTTTTCTTCTAAATAGAGTAGCTGAATTATCCCCACCAGACATGCTCATCTCTTAATGTCTAAAATAACGTTTTGGTTTTTACCACTTTAGGTCAGGAATTCCCATTAAAACCAGACTAGAAAAAGCATTCCAGTGGTCTAAACAGTGTATGATTTTTAAGCATTAACCCTACTGCATTAACACAGCTGGGAGGGAGAGAGGGCAGAGCATTGTCCTGGTAAGAGGTTTGACCATCAACATTGTGCTGTATTTGCCAGCTGTTACAAGCTGCATTTTTTACCTTTTCTCACAGGAGACACTATCAATGTCCATGCTCTGAGATCGAGAGAGGGACTGAGATTGGGTTTCAAGGCTGTTTGATGGAGAACTGCTGAGTGAACTCACTCCTTCGCTGCTCTGGCTTCGGTGGGCTACTCCTAAAGAAAAGGCACCACCAAGATTACTAATATAGAAGTGAGAAGGCACTACACATTATTTGGATGGAAAAGGAGTGGACATACTGTTTTTCAATCCAGCTCTTTACCATTCTTAACAGTGCATTAGGAAATATATATTAATAATATTCACATTTGACTACAGATAATCACATTTTCTACCTCCCCTTGCAGCAGCAATGTAGGAATGCTTACCTGCATTAAACAAAGAACAAAGATAAACTTGCATCCATGAAGTGCTCAGAGATTCACTCCTTTAAAAACTCATCTCTTATAAGATTGCTCTGTCAACTACCTTAAGACATTGTCAGAGCCCATCTAAAGACTGTCCTATCGGAACAGGACTGGGTTGTAACAACTGGCGATGTAACTCCATTGTTACAATTATAAAGGGGCAACAAATATTCCTTGAGTTCTTCATCTCTCCTCCTCCCTCTTCCCAAAGAAAATCTAGCTAAGTCAGTGGACAAGAGACCAGAGCAAACAGGGCTCACCAGAGCAAAGGACTGCATTGTTCTGCATTCCCTTGGGGTCTTACTCTCACAGCCAGGAAAATGTACTTTAACAGTGATGCTGCAGCACTCATTAACAGCCCTCCTCAACCCTACCTACCATCTTTTCACACAGATCTTCCAGAATTTACTTATATCTGTACTTTGCTAGATCAGGTACACAATAAAATACTTGACACCTAAAGTTCCAGTTGTCACTGATAACACTGTCTTTAGGTTCTCCAAGGTATTTTCCAAATACATACAAAATAATGATATTTTCCATGAAATTGATTCCTACGTCTGATCTCACCATGACAGGCAACTCCTTAGAACAATGAATGCTTACAAGGACACTATTCTGCTGGAGCTGCTCTCTGTATGTCCAAATGAATTAAAATCCTCTGCAGTCACTTTAGTCTGCTGCTGAAAGGAACTGCTGCAAACCACACAGCATTAGCTGAGTCTTCATTTACACTACATAAACACACAAGATAAACTGTTAGGAACATTTTTCCTGATCCATTCCCCAGTTTGACCATATCTCTTACCCTGACGTGAAAAAGACACACATTATTAAATAGCTGCACAAATGGCACTGTAGGAAGCAAACACTATAAACTCCTGTTCTGGGTCACCAGCCAATCCAGTCAGTGCAGTCAGGTACTGTCCTGGTGAATTCCTAAGACAGAAATCTCCAAGGTCTTCACTATCCAACCACTTCAAACCATGATAAACCTGTCTGCCAATACCTGAGCATTTCTACCTCCAGGTACACATTTCCACACCTTCTGCTCTGCTGGCAGTATTGTTTATCCAGCTGTGCCCTAGGATGGATTAGGCCCTCCTCTATTTGAAAATTAAACACTCACTTTTCCTGGGTTAGTTTTCACTTGTATTAAGCCCACGATCCCCTGCACCACACAGCTGCCACAGACAGCAGAGCAACAAATACTGCCTTCAGCAAGAGTCAGACCTCAGATGGATTAAAACAGTCATGTACCCACAGGCTGACGGAACACAGCGAGTGAACTCTGCACCATTCTTAAAAAAAAGAAGTCACCTCCACGTCTGGGTTGCTACCTTTAATCATGAGGACAATAGAGAGTGTTAAATTCCATCTGCAATGACTTTGTCTCAGGAAATGCTTTCAATAGCTTTTCTCTGTCCTGCTTTGGATGCAAGGAAACAAAATAAGCAGGAAGGAGTCACTTCTAGGTATTTCTGAATGGCGCTGTAATTAAACTACAAGATTTAAGCTTGTAAAATACTCTACTTGCCAAAGGAAAAACCAGAAAATTCAGGAAGCAAATAGGTAAATGATAATCAATTCTGCAAGCTTATCAAGGAACACTGGAAAAATGTTACTTGTATTAAATTATTAGAAATCATATTGAATACCTGGTTAGAACCATCTCGACATTTGTTTTGGGATGGTTTTGTGAACCTCTCAGCTCAGTAACACAACATGGAAAACAATTTAAGTTTTCAGATAAAGATCACAATACTGGAAAACACGTCAATTTGTCCTGATTTCTAAGTCAGACAATTTGAAACCAAAACTAATTTCTCTTAGGTCAAATGTGGCATAAATACACAAACTGGTATCTTCTGAAATAAATTTAATTTGTAAATATCCTGCTTGTACTCCCTCCAGAAAATAGTGAAATTGGTGAAGTAATATAAAGCAGAAAGCAAATACTTCATTCTTACACTGACAATGCCCAGTCACAGCTTGCTACTTTGAATTCTGCTGAATGCTTGCAACTAAAGATCAAAAATTAACTTGAGACTGATTGCTAAAATGTACCTAAAAACCAATCAATAGAAACTGTGTTGCAAGACTTGAAAGGGATTTTCCTGTCTCCTTGACACATCTTTTTCCATAATATTGTGTAATATTAAACTTTATTACAAACTTCTTCAAGCTTTGGTAACCTACATTGTAAATGTCATGAGTTTATTCACACCTGGAAAACAATTGTAAATGGAATAAATGGAAAATCGTTTATTACCTGGAAGATTAAAACAAAAAGTACCTTCATTCCCCATTTTGCAACATTTGCTTCTGAAAATGCCTTTCCGTAAGAGCAGAAGTAGCGGCAGTAGCAGCGCGCGCGGTACAACGAGGAGCCGCGCGAGGCACGTGCGCACGCACAGGAGCGGCCCGCAGCCGCCAGCCTACCTGCCGCACCGATGGGAGAGGTAGCTGGGGTCATGCTGTGCACACCGAGGCCCAGGCTGTGCGAGGGCCCCGGCGCTGGGGCGGCGCCCGGCGGCCCCGGCGGGGTCTCTCTCTGCGGGGACGTCAGCGGGGTGGTGGGCTGGGACGAGGAGCCTCCCGCCAGCCGCGCCAGGCGCCTCCGGCGGATCTGCAGGGAGAGAACGCCGGGTGAACACCTCTGGCGGCACGGCCGGTCCGCCCGCGCAGCTCGGGGCTGCCCTCCCTCACCGCGGGGACTGGCTCCCGCGGGGCTCGCTGCCCTCCCTCTGTTCTGTGTCACAGCACTAGGGTACCCTCCGTGTTCAAATTTTATGTATTTGCTGCCTTGGAAAACCATTTGCCCTGGGAATGCTGTGTTTGTCCCTCGAGGGGTTGTGTAAGACCAGTTTAACATTTACTGCTCAGCAATTTCAAAACCTGCAATACTCCTCCCCATTTACTTTGGCATTTGACAAGCCGCATTAATGTGATAAAAGGGACAACGTGAATGTGACCTTTGCTTTAATTTCGCACCACATGATACCAACACACCCATGCTAAAGAAGGTCCAGTTGAAAGTTATTCAAGACCACCACTGTCCAAATTAATCCAAAACAGAAGTGCAACACGGAAACCATTCATCCTGTGTGTTGGACAGAAGCACCTTGACAAGTAAAGACAGAGTAAAAAACATTCTCTTATCACCTAGAGGCATTCCATCACAAAGAATTTTTAAAAACTGGTTTGGCATGTTACTTTTAAGACAGAGAAGCATCTGCCTTCAAAAGCCAACTACAGAAAACTGTTACAAACTTATTTATTAAAAACAGTATGTAATCACATAATACTAATATTATACATGATAAATAAACAGACAAAATAAAACTTATAAAACTAAATTTATAATGCTTCAAGCTTCACATAAACCAAAACCATAAAATAAATTATTTATCATCACAGGCTGCCTCACAGGATCTGTGCCCAAAGATTACATCTTCAGCCTCAAATAGGCCCAAAATAAAAGTATCATATTTGAGGATGTCAGCTCCCTGCAAAAACCTGCAATTCCTGTTATTCTCTTTGTATTATGACACTCACGCATTGCACACAACTTAAAAGTTTTCATTTCTGCTCATAGTCCTAAGGAACCGCCAGGCAACTGAAAGAGTGAACAAAAGATTCGTGTCAAGTTAATGTCTACACTACATTGCTATATCATTTAATGGCCTGTGAAACCTACTCCAACAGGAAGAAGAACAGATCAAATTAAATCAGACTTCAAAAACTGTGGGAAAACACTGTCTGGAACTACATCTCCCTCCACGACAGGTGTCACCACATGCATGGAAGGCAGTTAGAATTTTTTTTAAGACTCAAAAAAATAGCTATGAATAGAATCTCTAATCCTTCCTCCTTGTCAAGCAAAATAGGGGAGCTTAATGCAGAAAAAAATTGTTCAGCTTTGCCTTTAAGTAAAAGTAATACATATTAGGGTCTCCCTCTTCTTCATTTGTACCTTACATTTCAATTTTTCAGTTGTTCATCCAAGCGGTTATCTGAAAAAACTCCAGAACTACCTCAGCCCTCAGAGGTATAACTGAGAAAATGTCAGCTGCATGTCCCCATATCTGAATCCAAATTAGGTGATCACAGCTCACAAATACAACAAATGCAGACACAAGCACTCCATATATGCACCAGTGTCTGAACAAGAAAGATTACTTCTTTTTCTTGCTTTTTTCTAATTAATGTTACATGGAACTCTTCCACAACTGTTCACATTCGTTCTTGCTAGCTAGTTCCAAATCAGATGTAAGGAAGGAGATATGTGAGGAGAAAAAGGTAGAGATGATAACCAATACATTTATCAATTTATTCACAAGTATAGTCTAATTGACTATTCAAACAAGGTCACCTCTTCATCATCTCCCGGTGTCAGGCAGATGACTGAGGTCACTAGTGGCACTTGGCATTCCTTCCCTTCCAGTGCTAGGCAAGATCCATGCCCAAGTTACAGCAAATCCACCTGCAGCCAGCACTGCTGAAACAGGAGGACACTGAGACAAATCTGCCTTGTATTTGTCACTCTCAGTTTATCAACCACCCGCCGTCCCTAGGGACAAGTCCCTCAGACTGTAACCTGCCGTGCAAAATAGTCTGAAGCAGGCACAGAACAAGAAATCTCCACAGACACTGGGCTGCTTTGAGATAAGATATTGCAATAAAAACTAATACAATATTTTCCCTGCCTCTTTAAGGATGATGGGCAAATTACACTTACCTTCCTTACTGCTGAACAAAGTAACGTTAAAATATAAATAAACTGAATATTTTTACCACTGACTGATACGGCTTTCCCAACTGAGGGTGCGTGGAGCAGATGTTAAACGACCAGATCTGGTTCTTGTATACCCTAAGCTGTCACATTCCCCAGGTTTATATAAAACTATTACAGGAATCTGAAGTTTGATCTGAAAACTAGGAAGTTTTAAGTAAGAGACAAAAGAGAAGAAAGAGATACTACGCTAAAAAGACTGAGTACAGGTTGAAAAAAGTTTGAAAAGATGGTATAAAACTGGCAGACACATTCAATCCAGTTAACTCCCTGTGTCTTCAGGCTGAACAGCAGGGAGAAGAGGGAAGATGGGCTTTATGCTGAGGGCACAGCTGGGCACTCAGAAGACACAGCTTGTTTGCCCAACACAAGGCACAAATGAGACCCCAACCTGTTGCCTTCACAAATACCAGGTCAGAAGTGTGGGAGTTCCCTCCAATTAACCTGTTCCCATTTCAGACTGAATGACTCCCCAAATTACTATGAAGCAGCACAAAGCCAGGGGTTTTAAATAATTTTTTAGAGAAGTTCAGGGTATTTGAATAATCCCCAACCCTTGATTTCGGCAATAAACACCTGAGCCAGTGACATATGACAAAGCTGTTATGTGTCATTGTTACCTAACAGTGACAAGTTATTCAGTCCTAACTATTACATGGCACTCCTTGCTCAGAGCCCATCTTCCCTGCAGAGCACAGCTCTGGAATACACAGTTTAAAGGCCTAATGAAAAAAAAAAAATCTAATTGGCTGAATGGGAAGAGTATACATTGCTTTTTAACAAGTACAGTCTAGGACAGTTTTTGCTGGACACATCTGGACTACATCTATAAATAGCAGTTTTCAGAAATACATTTTTGGTCCAAATGGACTTCTTAAAAGCTGTTAGCTGCATGCACCACAACAAAAAATGTAAAAATAGCACCCTGTTAAAGATGGTTGACTGATAATTTAATTTTTCACCAGGTGATAAAGATACAATCAGGAAGGGTAGTCCCTCAGGCTCATACACTCCCAGTTAAAAACAAATCTGTATCAGTATCTGCTAGAGTGGGAACTGCTTAGTGAGACTCGAAAGAAATTTCCTGTTTGACCATAATATAGAAGAGTTCCAAATCTGTACAATAAAGGGTAATCCCAACAGATAGCTTTATTTTTTTTGTATTCATTAGAGCATGTTAAACTGGTTTAAGAAATGCTTCATTTTCTGGTGACAGTGGTCACGTTCTATGCTCAGAAAGTACTACTCAAAAATCACATACATGTTGGAAGATGACAAACTTGCGTCATTCTTTCCCACTTTATGCTATGTTTAGCTGGATTCTGCTTTTTTTCTGTGAAGTCCCTGTTCTCATCTTGTGCTATCTACTGTACTAAAACTCCTCTACTAAGAAGGAAATTTCTTTTTCCCCCTCCTAAAAATTTTGTTATGGTCTGTAGTGAATTACGATTTCTAATGCATTAACAAAGGAAACACTGAGAAAATGTCCATGAGAGACACTGTTGATAGAGTTCTTGAAACTAAAATATATGTAGGGTCAATTGTGTTTTTCTTTTTTAAGCTGCAACCCGTCAGTGTTATACTCAATTACGGTTTGATAACAGAAGATAACTTTATCTGTAAGAACCTTGCAATTAATTTAAACTTCCGTTAAGTGTTTTTACACCTTCAATCACTGCCTGAAAAAAAGTCTGAATCTGAAGAAGTCACATATAGCATATTTCAGAAGGTTATTTTTCAGTATAGTCTGATCCAGGGCCCACCGTGCCAAATAACAGCAAAGTGGAGATGTGGAGGAATATTAAAATCAACTTGCCTCTAACTTTTCAGTGAGGGATCCATTAATAACAAGCAGTGGCACAGTGACTCCGTTAAAATGATGCGAGATTGTCACAAGCAATCACCTAAAAGACCATTTGGTTTGGTCCTTGCTGGACAAGAGAAGGACGCAGAAAAGTCACTAGAGACAAACATTCTGCCAAAAAAGGTGGATGAGTCCTCACTGGAGAACTCCTTTCCTGCATCCTCAGATCCATGATGCAGTGGTTTTGATGATGTCAGTAATGTGCTGAGGCAGTGACACAAATAAGCTTACATAGTTTAATAATTCTGAAATTAATCATAAAACACCTCAGGACCAGAGCAGTTCAACAATAAGAAGAATTGCATATAAACAAAGTACTCATGAAATACACCTGTAAAATTAGAGATCCTTTTTCACAGCAGAATTACAACACCAGTGTCCCATCCCACTCCTCCCAGCATGGGAACTGTACTCCTTTTCTCAGTGCTTCCATAGAGTATGAGGACCTCCATCAAGTAAACAGCACAAAGCATTTTCTCCTAGATCATGACACAACACAGTAGGATTGCTAAATCGTGCCAGAACATCAAAAACATCCCAACTTTTTGGAATACGAATCTGAGTGACAACAGCAGCCACCCTGCTCTACAATCCACTATAAGATATGGACAGAATAAAAATAATTTCTTTTGATCCTCCCTGGAATACAAGTGCAGCACTGAGCCTGTATTGCAGCAGGTCCAATACAGTACATTTTGTACACATGCAATACACATTAATATGAAATTATTATTTTAAAGATATGAGAGATTCCAAGCTTACATGACTTAAGGATTACACTGGGACAGTAGGAAACTCCCTAGGTGCTGATATATTATATCCAGGACATAATTCATTTGGAAGTCCTCTAATATATGGGGGAAACTTAAGATCTTAGTCTATATTAAAAAAACAAAGGAAAGCAGCATCCTTTAAAAGAAAGAAACAAGGAACAGTTCCCCTTACTCTATGTGAGCAGATTATGTACGTTATGTTTGCCAGTTACAGCATAACACTAGAATTCTTCAGTAAAAGATGAAGAGCTTGAATAAATAAAGAAAAGAAAATCAAAGGAAACACTGGGAAACTGGCAAGCCTGTTTCAAGCTGCTTCAAGAAGAAATGATGCTAAATATAAGACCACAAACACACCCATCTTGCTTCTCAGCAAAGCGTCTAAGGAAGCAAAATTTTCAAATCACGCACAAAGAACACATAAACGCCTTGTACGGGACACAGAGAGGGAACACGCTGCAGACAAAGGCTACCTGGCAGACGGAAGCAGAGAATAAACAATTAACCAGGAGAGAAGCAACCCAAGCCCATGGCCGAGGCGGGGGGGTCGCGGGTCAGAGACAGCCCGGAGACAGGAGGGAAAACACCGAGCACAGACCCCGGGCGAAGGCAGAGCTTCTCAGGATCGCTTCTTGCACAGCCAAACGCCACCCTCGGGTCCGAGCAGGGCCGAGCACAGCCCGGCGCCCCCTCCCCGCCGGGCCCACCCGCCCCCTCAGGCCCCGGCCCAGCGCACTCGCCTCG
>WEIT01001491.1:46857-58868 GCA_013389985.1 Dryoscopus gambensis
GTGAGGAGGCCCGCGGCGAGCGGCCCCGCTGTCCGTGTGGGGTCCGGGAGGGGCGGCAGCAAGAGCGGGAACAAGGGCGCGAGGGCGGCAGCTGCCGCTCAGGGACGCCGCGATCCCAGGGAGGGTCAAGCTGCTGAAGCCTTCCCTCTCCAATGGGTCCGTAAATGTTTACCCCTTCTCAGTGACGAGTGATTGAGAATATACAGGATCTAAATCTAATTCTTGCGAGCTGAGTAACATACCAAGGAAAAAACAAGATGCTAAGACGCCATTGAGCACTTGGCCTCGGCCTTTTCGAAGTGTAGTTTGAACATGAAGTAGGTTTTTTTCTTTATTACGAACTTTTCTGCACCTAATTCCCTCATTATACCACAAAATACTATGTTTCTGGAAGATACGAATCTTTTCCATCACACTCAAAATGAAACTCGGCTGTAGAACAAACTGGCCAAGTTACATGTAAGTACATTGGAGGCTGACCCCCAGCTCAGCTTGTTTCAGTATAATACACGTAGATGAAAGAGAAAAGGATTTTTTAAAGTTGCTCTTTTGGCAAAGGATAAACGAATTGAGAGTTGCATCAGCAAGTTTGTAAACCAGGGTGAACAGTTACTAATAATGTGTGAGCTGTGCACGGGGCAGCGTGATTTGAGTCAGCAAGGGAAAGAATCCCATAAAAGCTGGACAACAGGATGTTCTTAAGATGGAACTAAACTGATGTGTACGAGCAATTAGGACATATTTTCATGCACACTGCAAATAATTGTATAGCAATAGAATGGATCCATTTTTTAAAATGCATAGATGAGGCAGGTAAGATATTTGGTCTTGTGTTTTTATATACATCTTTAATGTACTTTATTGATCTAGATGTTTTTGAACAAAATATTTTGATGACTTAACCAGGGTGCTCAGAAAGGAAACCAATAATTGGACCATAATATATATTGCCAGTATTTTTATAGAATAGATGTATATTGTTACCTTTGATTTTTAGATTACACTTCATTTTGTGTTTATCTCCTTGGGATTTTTTAAAGATAATTGAAGTGGTCTGAAACACCTTTGAATAAAACCCTTCATGTGCGTCTCTGGGAGTTCTGTTCTTGTCCTTCAAGGTCATTACCGCCTTTCTGTATTGCTTCTCACCCGCTTTTCGCGGAGAGCAGAGCGGGGAGCAGCGGCCTTGGGACGCCCCGCGCGCGGCCAGGGCGGGCGCCGGCTCCGTGAGGGCGCGGGCGTTGCAGAAGCGCCACCCAGCGGCGCAGACAGCTCTGCCTGCGGCCGCGGCCTGTGAGCGGGTGCGCGGGGCTGCCGCCCGGATCTGGGATTTCTACTAACGCAACGCTCTAACAGCAATTTTGTTTTCAAGCAAATGAAACCACTCAGTTCCAGAAGGAAGATGCTGCCAGGATCCACAGTATGAACACCAGGCATTTACTGATAGCCCCCACCTTTCCGTAACTGTACAAAGACTATAAGTTCTTTTCTTTTTATTTTGGAAACCGGCTTAAATTTATGTAGGTCTAGTAATTAGAGGAGGGGGGTCAATCTAACCAAAAGCCCTCCCTGCTTCCACAGATGTTGTCTGACTCTGATGGTGGCTTTAAGCATTTTGAACTGATAAGAAGTATCAGAAAGGTAGTGCTACTTCTTTCAAAAAGAGATTATTTTTTTGATATGAAGTAATTAAGGTACTAAGCTTAAATTAAAATTCTTCCAGAATATGCAACCAAGAATATGCAACAACTCATGTAATTTGTAACTACCTAGTTTATCTGACAACTTATATGTTCATGCAAGAAAAAAACCTACTTTTCTATGCAATATTGCACACGGTCACAACGAAAAACATTTAATCTAATTGAACAGTTGTATGCAAATAAAGCTTAATTAACGCAACATTGTTTTCCCTCTGTATATGTGCTTACAGAGTTCAATTATTCTGCAGACTGTGGATAACTCGGACCCATCTTCGTGGTTCTGGGATTTGACCACAGCCTGGTTTCCTCGGGTAAGATCAACTTACTTATTTTTGAGAACAAAGCAGCTATGACACAATATGGGGCCTCACACTACGTGACGTGTAAGACACAAGCAAGTAAAGCAGTAGTGTGCATCTTAAAGAGAAGCATTTAAAAAAAAAAATCCATACTTTTTGTCATTTGCTTCATTATTTGTTATCTTCCCTTCTCTATCAGCACCCCACCCCCCGTTTTGTTTGATGTTGACATGCCTCTTAGAATTGGCAGGTTTTCTTGTTTTAATTGACTTTTGATTACCTAGAGACCCAGTCCTCATCACTTATGTTCTGGGTTGGTTTTTTTTCCTCCAAAAAAACATGTTCAAAAGCAAGGTACTTAAGATTAGTTTGGTTTGGGGCATTTATTAGCAAAAATCAGACCTTTAACACTGGCAACAGCAGACGTATTTCCTGAGCCAGAAACTTCAGACCATTCAGGTTAATAGGTACAGGAGTCAGTTCTTGTCCATAGAGCCCTCACTGGACATGAGGCTCCCATGCAGAGCTGTCCCTGCAGGCAGGACCCAGCACACCACACAGACTCAAGCTCTCTTGAAGACCTGTTTACATACTTGATTCTCACAACGAAGCTCCTAAAAAAAAAACAAACAACAAAACAAAACAAAAGACAAAAACTAGACCAAAACAACAACAAAAAAACCCCAAAACAACCCAACAAGGGTATAGATATATATATAGTAATTAAAGGAACTGCTTCCAAAACTGAACATAGATCCTTTGCCTCTGCTCCGGCCATTCTAATAACTTATGCTTAACATTCCAAAATTAACTACACATTATAGTGAAACAATGAAGCTGTTTCAAAGCAGAATGTGCTCACTATGTACCATCCATTACACATCCTACAGAGCTAGACCTGTGCACACCATGACTACATTATAAATCTTATTTTTGCCATAGAGAGATATAATTAGTAGGAATCTGTCAATACCAGGTGGAGGTCATCCCCTTCAAGCCAGTGAGTCCAGCCCCTGTTCTTCTTCTCACCAGTCTGGACACAGACAAGTTTGTCATTTTCCCAGGTAACAAGGCTCTGTAGAACAGGGAGCAAAAAAGTGTTTCTGCATGTCTGTCTCAGTTCTGCAAAATACTTGTAGAAAATGTGCATTTTCCTGGATAAAAGAGGACCTAGATGTTACTCCTGAGTGAAAGTGACACTCCTTGTCTGTAACTCAGGCTCCTACCACTGTCTTGCACTACAAATATTATTCTTGAAACAATTTCTGCTCAAGTATCTGGATTGATCATGGCATCTTAATTTTGTCACAGCCTCTTATATATTCACTCTTACCTTGCATTTTCTGTTATCCAAGCCTTTATTATCTTCCTCAAACTCTTCTCCAACTTTGAATTCAAGTGAATAATCTCTGAATGTGCTAGTGGTATGGATATAGAACGAATCACCATCTTGTTTGATCACTTTCTGAGGCTTCAGCATTTTTGCTATTTTGCGTGTTGCGAAGTCAATACCTTGGACAGGAGGCAAAAATGTCATAATTGTATTTATCACCAGCCATTTTGGCAGACAGGACTTAACCTTTATTACTATCAGAAGCATTTCTTAGGTAGTTTGACCTAACTGCTATGCTGCATTTTGTTATTTTTTTGGAACCTTTTGTTTTGTTTAAAGCTGCGTGTTACACAGATTAAGTTGTCCTCTTGTACTTTTTACTCCTTGAAAACCAGTTTAGTCAATTGCTGCACAATTCCTATGCAAGATTTCCGGGACTTTGAGTCAGAAGACTCCTGGAGAGAGCTGGCTTCCCCCACAGAGACACCCAAGCTTAGTTTCAGACTTAACCCCCACTTAGCAAGAGGTTAATGCCTATTCTCATCCTTTGTCAGAGGAAAGTCAAGGAAAGAATTAACAAGAACTCTCTGCACTCTATACCTTAAATAGGGTGAAATGAAGGGCAGTCCTTAAAATTCAAGAAGACCCTTATGGGAGAAGGGAGGAAGGACAGATCAGGTACTTTCACCTACCTAAGGCCACCATATAACCTTCAAAGTTGTCATTGCTGACAAGGTTCCAGGTTCCACTGAAATCCACAGGCATTGCCAGACAGCAGAAGGAAGATCCAGCCAAAAATGCAAATGTAGTTTTCTAGCCAGGCCTTTTATAAGGCAGCCTGTGGGTGGGATTACATCCCAGGACCTTTCTGCTGGAGGGGAAGGGTGCTACTGCTGAGCCAGTGGGTGAGAGGGTATTTGCAGAATGGCTTCAGCTGTGTTGGAGGGAAAAGTTCACCATGTCTGAAATCTTTGTGTGGAGCAAATGTTAATAGCTCAAGAGCCACAATGCAAGCCAAAAACTGGTTTAAACTGTTTATGTCCATCTTGTGTACTTTAAAGGGACTGATTTTGTCATTACTAAGATTTCCTGCATGTTTATTATATCTGGGGTTTTATGATATGAAATCCAGGTATTTGTTGCAAAGGTGATGTACCCCTGCAAACACATGCTGTACTTGAACAGACACTGATTGACTGATAAACTGTGGATAGTATTATACCAACAAATTTTAAAGCAATACCTATGTCGCAGAGATAAGAATTACATCATGTTGGTTTATATCTGAAGTGAATAGTAAGCAGAATTAAAAAAGTAATCTTGTGTATATAGGACATGTAGCTCCTGCCTTCGCTTTCTGTTCTTGACACATAAAGGAGAGCTGATACAGGAGCTGCTCTCACTAATGCTTTATTAGATGCTACACATTGTGGCAGAGCACGTAGGCAGTAGAGCACATGATGCAGCAGATAAGCTTCAGTGTTGGAATTCACCTTCAGCAAAGAAGTGACAGAAATCCCTGATGACCCAGCAATGTGTTTGTAAAGTGAATAAAAAAATGCTTGACTTTGAAGAGAAAGGACATAGGGAATTTGTGAGGAAATAAGGGATTTAGAGGTGAGGACACACAGCTATACCTACTGCATTTATTTATTTACTGACTTGTGTTAGGCTGAGGAAGAGGGATAATATTTTGCAGAGAAGTTTCCCCAAACTTCAGCTCCATTTTTGGAGATGGCAGTTTGACCCATATAACTCACAGAATCATGCAAGTAGGAACTCAGGACGTCAAAGCTTGTTCCCTGTTTGCAGCTGGATATTGTTCTCTAACCTACACTAAACCACTGAGAAATGAAAACTACTGTTTTCTCGGGACTCAAATAGTAATATTTTACCCACAATTTGGTGTTATGAGGTTACGGTAGTAAAGCATTGTTGCAGTACTACTGACTCTTGCAAGCAAAGAGAAGTCAGTACTTGGTAATTCCTGTGTCAAAGCCCAGATATAACATTTTAATTTAAATTATGTAGATAATCTGGGGTGTGGTTCTTCTTTCTGTAAATCAGTACTTAAACCTCACACAAAGACCTATAAAGGGCACTAGGGTTACTCTTCCAAGCTTCAGCCACGGAATTGCCTATGGAGCTTCTAAGAACTGCCTATTGCCCTGGCCATGTCTGAAAGTTCAGACGTGAGAAAGTTCATTTCTTTCTCCCTTCAGATTTCTTATTTTATTTTTGTGGAAATCTTTTTTCCATTTCCATCCTAGTTGCTGTGAAGCACTGATCATCTAACACATTCTCTTAGAGATGTGGCCTCATTACAGAAGCAGATCAAGTGGGTCCTGCTGCTGTAGCAGCATTAATAAAGTATTTTGACTCTAAATGACGTGTGATGAAAGGGCTCTGTGTTCTCTTTAAGGCCTGACAAGAGTCCACTCCTGAAAATTTTACCTGTCTGACACCCTTGATCTGCCCCACCACTGATTGTGCTGCTGGTGTTTATAACTGATTGGAACAGGAGATGGCCAGTGTGCAGTTACTTCTCGTGCTGCAACAGGCAGGTTCCTGGATCCCACCAGTAAAACAAAGGATCCATACCAAGCAGTCAGTCATGACTGTGGAACATGTCCCTGGTTCTAGACTTGCCCAACAGCATCTTGGCCACCTGCCTGGAGAGTCTCACATTCAGCTGGATTTGCTGATCCGAAAAATGTGACCAGAGTCATCTTGTGGAGATGCCATGAAAGAGCTGCTGACCCATGAGAAAGTGGCTTGCAAACTCTGGCATTCTTAATAAGGCACATAATCCAAACAAAAATGGGACAGCAGCAAATAAAGGAAGATAGAATTCTATCACCTGTGACAACAGTCACAGTGCCTCTCTAGCTTATCTTCACGTAATACAGACTGTTAGATTCAAAACCACATTCCTAGCAAAGAAAAATATTTCACTTATGATCAGTATTGATATCCTACCATGTTCTCTCAACTCTAGTAACAGAAAACAATTCTGGCCATATATAATTATATTCTACTTATGGCTCAAAAGTAAAAGATACTTTATTATTTGAAATAAATGTATGATTTGTAATTAAGGGACAAGTGTCTGAGAATCACTGCAATGACACTATTATTAATTTCTATCTATTAAATCAATGGCTTTAAACCAGTTTCTGAGGTAGGTTTGTCCTTCCATCAGAAACAATACTGAGCTTAACATTACAGCCCTGGAAACATGAATGGAAAAGTATAGCACAAGACATTTCTGGAAGCAAATTGTATGACAGCAAACAAGCAGCTGCATATCTCAAAGGCAAGTAGCTCAAAGCATGCTGTACCTAGCACCACTTCAGCAAGGAAGAAATTCTTCCCTTCCAGGATAGAGCTAAATACTTTTTTTGAGGTGAACCACACGTTGACAATTAAAAAAAAAAAGTTACATAGATTTACTCTAAGTAAATGGTACATCTTGAAACCAGATAATTTTTTTAAGACACTGTAAGTCATTAAAAATATTTGTGTTACTGTTTTATAAATAGCAGAGCAGTTCAAAACTAATTTCAAGCTGTTTTAAACTAATCAGAACATTTTCATTTGTTTTGCTTATACATTTGCAGTTTTCATACACCGATGTGAATTCTTATACTCCCTTCAGTGCACTGGGACAAAACGTTTAAATATGAAAATCTTGGAAATTATTTGACCTGAAAAAGGTAGTGTAGGTTCAATCACTGAGTACACCAAACCTCATCAGCAACTACAGATGTACAGAATTAGGCCACTATTTACCTAAGAAAAACCCCAAACCAAGCCCTAGAAAACACACTTTCCTGTACTGAAGGTAGCTTTCTTCACAGCAGACAGTAAGTTAGTTGTTCAGTGCCTGTGAGTCCTTGGAGTCACTTGCATGTTTCTGTAAGGGAGCCAAGACCACCCCAGCATTCCTGTCCTCGCTCTCCAAGCTGTACAGCGCGTGCTTCTCGATGTACGCCCGAACTTCATCAGGCACCAGGTAACGAATGCTCTGGCCCCTCCGCAGGGCTCTCCGGATCTTGGTGGAGGAGATATCATTCGTGATCCATTCTTCCACAAGGTGAATGTTATTCTTATGTCTCCACAAAACATCAGATTCATAGATGAATTTCTGAACATTGCTTCCAGCCCTACTGATACACACAAGGCCGTGCTTCTCCACAATTTCAGTGATGTCCTCCAATTTCCACAGATTGGGGATCCCAAAAGATTCCAGCATGTCACTTCCACAAAGCAGTTTAACCTGTGGGACACCTTAAAGAGAAAATTAAGGGAGAAATAGAGCTTGGTTTAGGCCACCAGATGTTAGCAAACTTGACAGGAACATTTAATTTCTTGAGTCTCTCTCCCTCTGTATCTTTGGTTAAGATGAGACAATGGAATAACATTTAAAAAAAAATTCAGAGTGTATAATTCACAATTAGTAGCCTCAGTACAGGATTTTTCCGAATAAAGGTTATGGGAGTCCCTTCATTAAGGGGATCTAATGCCTTATGCTGTGGAATCTAAGGGAGTAAATGATGTTACTGAGTGACATCAGAACCAAGAGCTACCATAAAAGTTACTCATCAGTGCAATTCTCTTGAAATAACAAGGATCATTAACCATTTCATTTGCAAACAGACTTAACTTTTTACAGCTGGACTCTGATTTTTCTTTTTAATGGGCTCATGCCTATTTGGTTCCTGTTTTCTCTTCCGTCCCAGCTTTGTTATGGGCACAGCATCCTGCAGACTATTAGTGACATCAGCAGATAAAAGCTTTTGATGATGATACCTGTAAAACAGATGTATTTTAGGTATTTTAGAGACGTAGGAGAAAACTGGGATAGTATGGCCTACTAAAGAACCTATCTCTACTTCTCCCTGCAGTACTTTCACAGACAGGCCAACCAAGAGCTGATCTGCAGAAAAAAGGACTTGTTAGAGCTTGGTCCTTGGTGGTTGAAGTGCAAAGATTTCAAAGCAACAACAACAAGGTTGGTTTGTTTCTTATTTAGTAAAAATTCATTTTAATAATAAGAACCTCAGTAAAGTAGCAATGACTGAAAGAGCAAAAACATAATACTCAGAAAATACTCCTTCAGACAATTCTCATGCCAGTCTTTAAATACACAAATGGGCAGCACAGCACAATCATGGTCAAGGGAGGGAAATTTGTGTAGCATGTCTGCCCTGTTCTAGTTTCTGCTCTTCCCCATGAATACCCTTTCAGCACAAAAATTGAATAATGCCTAAGAAATGAGGTATCCTAAAAACTTTTCACAGGCTCATTTTTGGTATGTTTAGGACTAATGATGCAATCTTTCATTTTCAATGCTCATATTGTGATAAATACATATTATAATATTGGCTTTCCGCAGATATTAAGTGAATACCATTCCTAATCCTTCTATAGGTTCATGAAACTTTTTAGAGGTTGGCTGAAGAATACCTTAAAACTTTTAGTGTTTCCAACCACTCGCTCTGGCAGCTTTCCCAGTCATCAACTTCCACCCAATCTGAGTTTTTTGTAGCCAGTTTTGCCATAGTCACTCGGTGATTTGCACTGATCAGACCTTTCTTCTTATATGCGTCACCCACTGGTGAAATGATGCCTTTGATTACTTTGTATTTTCCTGTGGAAAAAACCACATCACACAAGAGCATGAGAAGTGGTTGAGCAGATGTTACTTCCCCTGCATTGTATTTAACCTGTGACATAACCATTATCCAGTGCAATGGCAGTGGATAGCCAGCCCTGTGGAAAAATACAGGACACTTACGCACTGTCAGGGCAGCACAGTGAAAGAGTTAGTGAGATACATTAGAAAGATATATTTCTGTAAACTATAAACCCTGTGCTTTAGCTCATTAAAATCAGTAATAAGCAACACACATGAGTTCTCTCATAATGGCCTACATGGTTTTGTAAAAGACAGAAACACATACCAGCTTCAACATCTAACTAGCATTTGCAAAAATACCTGTCGCTGTCAAGCAGGTATTCATAGACACAAAATATTCACCTTAACATATAAGTGTCTGGTTAGCAAAGCTATTCTGAATGATACAAATTACCATCCTACCTGTTTCATGGAAGTAGTCTTTAGCCAGCTCAAACAGCCTCAGGTGCATGTTGGAGATGGGATTGAAGGACCCACAGGCCAGCAGTACCACTTCAGTCTTCCTGTCAGGATCTTCCATAGCCATTCCTCACAGCCACAGAGCCAAGTGGAGAATGCTGGTGCCAGGTACTAGCCACTGCAAGAAATGGGATTAAGAGTTAGTTACTTACTTGTGCTGCCAATAGCAGAAGATAAAATTTCAAGATCAAATTGAATGCTGTATTTTTCTTCCATCAACACCTGGCCTGTGATGGTTTATGTGACACTTCATTGTCCAGATTTTAAGTGATTAAAATACGAAATCACTGCAAAGCGGCTGCTTGCCCAGAGAGGATGGCATACGGCCCACTCTGAAGAAAAGCAGCTCATGCTTTTAAACTTCATGTGGAGAGATTATCTGTCCTGATTGCAGGACAAACTTTATTAGAACTTTGCACCTTTTTAAAGATGCCAGTGCCAATCAACTGCCACGAGACACAAGGGCAGGGAACTTCCTTGTTAAGTAACTTCCTCCTAGTGCTTATAGGGAGAAATAGAACATTCCTAGTCTTGCTTCTCTAAATTGCAGTGAGTCTTTCCAGCATGATCTATAAAATCAATATTGTGTCACGTATTACATTGTATTAAATTTTGGAGGAGAACAGCGCCAACATTTCTTCATTCAGGATTTATTTACATTTTCTGAAATATAAAATCCAAAGGGGGATAATTTATATAATTCAGCATTGTATGTGGGAAGAGAGTGCTATGGACTAAACATGAGAAAAGTCAGTCTGTTTCGTGTTACAGCAAGTGTTAGGTGTACCAGCAGAAAAGGGGTGAGAGAAGAATACTGAATTAACAGAAGTTTGGTAAAAGCTGCAATTAAATACTGGGGGTTTTTCCCCTTTTCTAAAATACCACAGTTCTGTTCCAATTCTGAGCTTCAGTTTCAGAAAGCTGCTTAAGAATTGCTGAAAATAAGGAAATTTCACTATTTATCATTTAATTTCTCCTCACACCTCACACACATTTTTGCTTCTGTGTTCTTTCCTGAGAATATTCTGGCTTGCCTAAAATGTTTTCCCACAGCCTGGCATAACAAAGGAGATCTGCAATGGGCCATTCTCCTGCTGTTGCTGTTTGCAAGATGTCTGAGACATCCTGAGGAGCACAGAATTGTCTGCCATTGTTTCTACAGCAACATCACCACCTGGAAAAATCCCACAAGGTCACCCTCACATTCTGTCTCCCTTACAGAGGGGCTGAGTGATGTTCACAGCAGCCACAGCGCTGAGACACCATCACAGCCAAACCTTGTAACAGTGACTGTGTCCTGACATCAGACAGCCCGCGGATAAAAGGAACTCTTGCAAGGCTTCATATTTTGTACATGTTAGTACTTTTCTGTGCTTTCAAGAGTTTCACAAACTTTTAAAACATTCTTTATTACTGCAGAGTAGTTCAGCAGTGGAAGGACTGGTGGTACTTGAAATGCAGCCTTCACAGGGGCATGGCTAGGAGAGTTACTATGGGAACAGGGAGGAGAGGAATTAGACTGCCTTTGTAATGCACAAATCCTACTTTCAACAGAGTAACTCATGCTGCAAAACTGAAAAAAGGTTGATTTTTTTCCTTAAAAAAGTACAAAAGAAGTAGAAAATTTTAAGATGAAAATATAGAGTGCCTTTTCAGGAGTTAGTCAAGTGTTCTTTTCCATGCTGCTAATTTTACAGTTTACAGAATCAGGCAATCACTGTCTCATAAACTCACCTTACAGCATTCCATATCGAGAATATACACAGAATTTCATAGTTTCCATATCCCCTCAGTCTCCTAATTTGCACTGACTCCCTCTGTGTAGCACTGTTTGCACAGAAAACAGCTGCATGGTTGACGTGGGGAAGAGAGGAAATGAGAGGTATGTGACATCAGAGGTAATCAGTGACATGATTGCCTTCACTGTTATCGCAACTTATAACCACCACAGCACCATCAGAGCTGGGATCTGCTTTCTATGGAACCACCTTCACACAGCTCTAAATTTTTGGGAAAAGCTATGCAATTTGCACATCCCAGGAGAGGTAAAAAAGACAAGGTCCAGGGATGATCAAAGCCCAGATACTCTCCGAGCTGGATATGGAACTAGGCCTATTCTTATTGTATAATAAAAGTAAAATGGCCTTCACTGAGGTTTTCTGTAAGTGTAGGACATACATCCTGGATAATTTTCACTTCTTTTGAACGAAAAATGAAGTGCCCTCTGATGTACTCCTTACATACACGCTTACATGTAATCTCATCATGCTTTTACATAATCCTACCAGTATTTAGTGTGTACTGATCGCAGTCCTGCTAGCGCTTAGCTGGATTGGACATGTATTTGCGCTAAAAGACATCAAAATATGCCTACAGCAGATTTTGGGATGGCTCTGGGGCCCAACCTGCCAGTCAGCTTCCAGGGATAAACAGGTAAGGATGCTTTGCTCAATCTCATTTATGTTTGAGGCAAATATCTGTCAGATATGTTTATATATCGGTATATATATAGAATA
>WEIT01001491.1:59118-71921 GCA_013389985.1 Dryoscopus gambensis
CCGGTTCCGGAGGGAGGGCCGCGTTTCCTCGTCGCCCGCCGGCGGTGGCCCCTCAGACCCGGCTGTGCGGCCGGGATGACCCGCTGACCGCCGGCGCTGTGTCCGCCGCGGGGAGCGCGGGGTTCCTCTCGAGAGCGCTGGTTCTCTGCAGCCGGTGGTGCTGCCAGAGGTGTTCGCACGCTTCAGACACCTGCGCCCGGGTTGTCTCCTGAATAGCGTTCCAAGGGGCCATTGAAGAGTCGAATCTATTGTTTCATATAGCGGGGCCTCTGTATGTCAATAATTGCTACTTGGTTTGACACTCGCTTGGTTTTATGTGCTGTGGCCGTTGGAGTTACTTTCCTGGTGAACCGCCTCTTGCTATGAAGATAATCCTGTACACCCAGCCTGGCATTTCTGTATTTCCACTGCAAGGATCTCTGTGTGTTGTGATTAAACATTCCATCAGCAAGATATTGCATAATTTTCATATTTAGAGCATTTTAGATATGTTTTAAGTTGTTGACACAAACAATAAAATATACTTTCTCTTAGGAGTGTCACGTAAAAACATTTTTATGTGAAAACAGAAAATGGCTTCAAGAGGAACAACAGAGACAAGTAAACTAAAACAAAACTTGGAGGAGCAGTTGGACAGATTAATGCAGCAACTTCAAGATCTAGAAGAATGCAGGTAATAAAAATAGTTGATTTCCTCTTATATGGTAGTATTTTTCTGAAGTGGTTGGCAGAAGAAAGCGGTGCCTTTCAAAAATCTTGGGGAGATGTATTTATTGTGTTTTGCTGTGGCTTTCTGTTTTTAAATTGCATAGGATATTGATGTCAGTAAAAATTACTTTTAAAAACCTTTATTAAGATTGTTTTTTATATCTGGGAAAAATGCAAGCAGAAATACTCAATATTTTCTTTGAAATGTTATATTTCAGTGTGACTTCTAAACTTTAAAGAGCTGTTCACAAAAATCACAATTTTTCTATGGGATTTTTAATAGCAGTGATCAAATAACTTTTGTGGCTCTTTTGGTTTATTTTATAATTATGGATGCCTGAGGGTTTTTTGCATTGTTTTCTTTTTAGTTTGTCTAATTTTTCATGTGATTTTGTATTAGTCTTCAGTGGGTCGATACAATTTGAGACAATGAATTATCAAGAAGGTTGGGCTTTTATCTGTTTTAGTAGTTGGATTTACACACCCAGTGTTTAGATGCTTTCTCTGACTCTAGTTCTAACTTGTCCAAGCAATACGTATCTTTTTCAAGAACAATTAGAACTGCTGTGGGGTGGTAGTGCTGTTCTGGGAATTAGGCAAGGTTTAGACTGCAAGGATCAGTTATTCCTAAGTGGATGGCTTTGGGTGAGGAGATGGGCTTCTCAGATAATCTCATTCACTGTACCTTTGAGCAAGACAATCTCACCGCCTATTTTTGTTGAGATCCAAAAATACTCTTAAATACTGCTCCAGGTGTGGGGTATCTTATTAGGGCAGTTTTATTATCAGTGACTTTGTACAAACCATGCAGGTGGCTGGGAGGGGTGCAAACCCAAGCAAACTACATGTGCATGAGCTGGATAAGAGCTGAGAGGGCCGGAGCAGAGCAGTCTGCAGAGATGAGAACGCCTCAGTGCTGCCTGGGGAATCAAGCTCCATGATGTGCCCTTTGCTCCATGTGATGTCTCAGGTTAAATTCTGTGAATTAATGTGTCTTCTTGGGTCCTCTTTAGAGATGAACTGGATGCAGATGAGTATGAAGAGACCAAAAAAGAAACTCTAGAGCAGCTGAGTGAGTTCAATGACTCCCTGAAGAAAATTATGTCTGGAGATATGACTTTGGTGGATGAGCTCAGTGGGATGCAACTGGTAAGGATGATGTGTTGCTAAAAAAAGATCATGTTCTGCCTGGAGTCGATGAAACAGCGAATAGATACATTTCACTATAATTTTTATGTGAAATCTAGATCTATGTAACTAATGTTTTTTCTAATTTAATACATCTGTACGTGTAAAAAATTTTGTATATTTGTATTTGTATGAATGTAAAAGTTCATTTTAAAAGGGAAAAAAAAACATTGCTGAATTACAACCATAACACTGTATGACATTTCAGGAACTAAATATATCCAATCCTTAATATTAGAAAATAATGTAAAATAATGTAAATTAATGTAAAAGGTGTGGGGGACAATCCAGAATAATGTGTATCATGAGATATAGAGTTCATGGCTGTTTGTTAGAAGGCATAAGGTAGCTGTTACTGCTGATTTGTGTTTCAGATTCATACTAGTCCAGATGAAAAGGCTTTAGGAATGACTGTGTGACTTGAAGTTTTTTTATTATATGTTTATATATTTTATATATATTTATATTATATTATTGGTCTAATTTTATGTTGACTTCCAGACTTCTGATATATCTTCTCTCTTTTCAAATGCTTAATCAGAGAATGGTTTGTTCCTTCTAAGCTTTTTGTTTTAGGGTCTTGTTTCCAGAGAGATCATGATTTGTCCAAAGATAACTATGGTGATAATTTTGATAATCCATAGAGGATTTTGAATAACAGTAGGATGTTTGCCTCATCATTTACATTCTGCTTACACTTAGGAGAGCTGTAGTCATCAGTGTGGGCATTAAAACTGTGATATGCTAGTATCAGGAGGGTTGGAAATTAGTAGAAAGTAAGACCTGGACAGTAATAAAAGTTTCACAGCTCTTTCTCAGTCTAGTTACACTAATTAGAGGGTTCTTTAAGCCCTCCATAAAGGTAATATATTTATTTGACTTCCATGGTTATGAAAAAATGAGATGAGCTCTGTGTATGCAGTGATGCAGAGGATACTAACGATGCTCTCCAGCCCTCATGAATCTCGTCCTGCAGCTGTAGTTTGTGGTTCCTGTTAGTCCTGGTCATTCTTGCTCTTTTCCTTGCAGGCAATACAAGCAGCCATCAGCCAAGCGTTTAAAACTCCAGAAGTGATTAGAATGTTTGCAAAGAAGCAGCCGAGGCAATTGAGGACAAGGCTGGCAGAGGTGAAGGCTTCTGTTTTACTGCAAAAACTGTTTATTTGAGCCAGAGTGATTCAAGTATGTAATGATTTCAAGGAAAGCACTGAGTGTGCTGGAAAACTCGATGGTAAAGTCTGAAAGAGATGGAGAAGTTCTCTTTCAGAATTTGTTCAGTTTTGAATGTTTATTGAGGTAATGGGGACAGCCGTGTGTATTTCTTGAGCTATCTTCTATCTTCCTGCTTCAAAGCAATAATGGGATTAGCAGGGTGAACAGAGGAAACTGCAAATAAAAAGTCTGTGATTGTACTGAGGGCTGGAGAGTGCACTTGATGTTTCAGAGATCTAAAATGAAGATCTGGATAAAATGAAATCAAATGTGATTCCTCCATGTTCCAGTGATGTGTGAATACATAATTTTAAATTATTATTATTCTTTGATTAAAAGAGATTCAAGTAAGATAAGGCTGGGGTAAAGAATATTTGCTGAATGTTCAGAAAAACTTCACAGACGTCTTTTAAATCATAGATAGCTCCGTCCCTTACTGCTGTGGGTCCATGATTACTGATGATATTTTTAGGCTGTTGCATTTCTCCTGCTGTTGTGTTGGGTGAAATTATGGGAAGCTTATATATTTTGACTTTTTTTTCCTCTGGTGTGCAGATGGACAGAGACTTAATGGTTGGGAAGTTGCCACGAGACTTGTACACACAGCAGAAACTGGAAATCCTGACTGCCCTCAGAAAGCTTGGTGAGAAGGTAAGGGGTTGGTATGATAGTCAGGTGAATAGAGTTTTCTGCATATTTAGGAGGAATTAGAAATAATTAAAATAAGAAATTACAATTTTATAAGCAAACAATAAAATGCAGCTTGCTTTTATATTACATAAACGTCCTTCCATTTTAATGCCAAGCTTTCTGAAGCTGAACATGTATCAAATAGTTTTGAACCTTTCTATAAGGCTGTTTCTACTTTTAAATGCTTCCTTTGGTGGGCTGTGTGCATGAATCACACACCAGCTGGTACAAGGTTATCATACTTATAAAAGCTACAAAACAAGTCTTTTACTGGCCAACTACCACCAATTCATCAGGAACTATTCAAGACTTCTGACATGTATCCAGCTTCACTTTTATCATGTCAGTAACACCTCTGGGTATGAGATAAAAATTGGAGAGATGAGTGAGAAATTGATTGTTGCCCCAGTGATCCATCAGTGGCAGAAAAAGTCCTGGGTTTGCCACCAGAGGGAGGAAGAGAAGTTATTTCTCTTTGTGGATGGTATATGAAGAAAATGGGTTGCTATGTATCTCTGTACTTAAGCTTTTTTAGGAAATGAGGGAATGTAATGGAGAAGATCAAGTGCAGTACTTAAAGGATCTGCAATCCAAGTGGATTCCAAAGCAAAGGCTTTCCCTCTGAATATTTTATTGCTTGACTGTCAGAGGAAAAAAATGTTTTGAAAATATGTAAAGGCTAGTTAAGATTGTGAATTGAATGCATGACGATATCTAAATCCTCTTGGAATGAGTTCCTTGGATCACAACATCAAGCTACTTCACCACACTCTGACCTATCCTCTTAATCTTTTAAAATGATCAGTAGCCTGCTGCACAGAGGGCTTGCTAGGACAGTAGTTTCACACCTGCTCTGGATGTGAACAATGACAGCAAATATTGCATGTTTGTCTGCACAATGTTAAGGAGCTGTATGCTTGCTTACAAAGCCAGCAAAGGCAGGTAGGTAATATGTTTTCCTCCATTCCAACATCGTCCTGAATGTCTGTACCTGAATTTTATATTTCTAATAAATAAACTGACGCAAACACTGTGAACAGTTTGACACGCATGCTTTGCTGTAATAAAGATGTGTATCTGAGGCTAATTAGATGAGTGACTTTTAACTTAGAATGTCTGAACCTTCCAAATGTAGGTTACTGCTTCATTACTGTAAATATTTTATGGGCATCTGTCACAAGGCATCAGAGCACATATATAAAAGTAAAATATACATGGGGAAATGTCACTTTAAAGGAAGAGAACCATTTCTAGGTCATTGGCTCTTTCCATGGTCAAAGCTGGCAGTGACTGCTCTTTTTTTGCTTTCCTCAGTAGATAATGGGAAGTAAGCTTAGATCTTAGTTCATTACTGTACTGACCATGTGACAAAAAAGTTACTGACACCTTGGCATAGTGTAGGTACACAGGTACAGTGTGACTATGTCATAAAAAATGATCACTGGAAATCAACTTGAAACTTGCATGTGGAGGCATGTCTGACACTGCACATGCTGTCCTGTCTGGGCTGACAGGAACCAGGGAGGGAAAATTCAGTGCGAGGGGAAGTAGCTTGCTTTTTTGTTTTAGGTTTCAGTATGGTAGATAACACTGCCGCTTAAAAACTGCAAATGGACCATTGCTGTAACCTGTCATAGTTCCTGTAGATGCACAGGTAGATGGTGGGAATATGCACAGTTAAGGTATCAACTTCACAGTTGTGGCATTTTTTGATTTAGCTCACTGGGGATGATGAGATGTTCTTGTCAACAAATGCTGGTACAGCCCTGAGCCAATTTGAGAGAGTCTCCACTGACCTTGGTAAGTTTTCATTCTCATAACTTCTCATTCCTTTGCCTCACTGAACGCTGATTAATAGAAGTACATCTGGTTCTCCTATGAAAGAGAAAATACGAACAAGAGATTAATGCCTTTAAATGTTAATATATGTTTTATTAACAATGAAACTCTAGTACACTATCCATGAGGAAAAAGTAACAGCAAATAAATGCAATGCCAAACGTCCATGAAATGCCAAGAGTGCCCATCATGCTGAAGGCTTGAATGGTCTGTCTGAAGCAGAGATGCTGCTCTTACAATTAAACACAGATCTATTTTGCATTAATGGCTCTTTTCAGGAGAGCCTTTTTCTCTGCTTGATGCAGAGAATTTGGCAGTTAGTGGCACATTGTCAAAATACAGCTTTAAAGCACTCTTCCTGCCATGATTGTCATACCTCTGGCTGTATTGACAAGATCAAGAGTTCAAATATAAAAGGCATTAAATAAGCATGACAGTTTATTGTAGCAGTAGCTAGAACTGGGATGAAAGAGCTGTGAATGGCAGGAACGTGCCAGACTAGGTCAGGGTACAAATAAACTGTCTGGGTGCCCTACCTTTCAGCTCTGCTCTCGCTCCGAGTGTAAGCAAGATGAGAACCCTCTCGTTCAAAAGGAGACTTTGCTGGTAGCTCTGTGTGTGTGGATGTGTTACGAACACCTTGCCAGCTACAGACACAAATCACAGCTCTACAAGAGAAACTGGGGGAAAGGGAGCTCCATCCCACCCAGGCCCAGTAGGACATGGCTGCTCTAGACCTGGCAAGCCAGGGTGGGGTTTTGGTTTTTTTTAAATTAGCTCAAGTGTTGTAGTTTTCACAATGTAGGTTTGGTTTATTTTGATCTCAAATGTTTTGCTTGATTTAAGTAGTATGTAAGGTAATTCACAATGTCTACTAATGCTTACTGAAAATGTTTCTTCCCCCTCAGGATCAGGAGACAAAGTCTTTGCTCTTGCAAGTGTTGAAGTAGAAAAGGCAAAACAATGAAGAGGTTCGTGAGGCTTGTGTCTCCAGTTGTCAGCAGCATTGGATTTTGGTCATACTGCATTTGGTTTTTCTATTTCTAACATGTTGAAAAAAAGCAAAGCAAAACAAAAGACCCAAGCCCTAAACCTCTTGGGTCCTTAACCAGAAGATACAAAGTAAACAGCCTTAAGTGCACTTTGGAACCTTGGTGTCTGTACCCTTTAACTAATACAAGCTCTGAGGCTGAACACTAAGTGGAACTCTGAAACAAAAGCATGGTATGACTGTCTTTGGAGTCAGCTGTTTTGAACTTTTCTGAATGTGTATTTCTCTAACTATTAAAACTTGATCTTTTTGCATGTGGTTGTAGCAAGCAGATCTTTTTAAGGAGTCGTCCTGATGATTTTTTTGGGGTGATTCTTCACATTGTCTTACTTTTTGTCTGGACTCCTTACTAAGTAGTTTGTGCTAGGAAAGCATCGAAGCTTTGGAAAACGGATGTAGTTATTGAAATGCCATCTTTCTACAAACCGTTTGCAGAAGACCCAAAACGAGCCCGGGTGGTGATCACTGGCCCTTGGCTGCTTGTTTGCTGTGCACATGAATGAGCATTTTGTGTCCCAGCCCTGCCTGAGGACAATGGCAGCCCTGTGGGGAGGCTTCTGGAGTAATTTAACCCTGTGTATTGAAAGGACAGGGAATTGGTAGGACATGGTAATGAGATGCTCTTTCTGTGGCTCCTCCTTCAGCTCTGGTGTATAACTGCATGCTGCTGTTATTTCAGAGGTGGCATGAAATAGCTTGCCAGGAGAAACAAGTTTTAAAAGGGGGGAAAGAGCTCCCGTTCTGTGATCAGTGCAAGTGTTGCTCTTGTGGTCTAAGTGGTCGTGCTATGGAGAGGAGAGGGTCTGTGTCTCCACTGGATCCTGAATAAACTTGGCATAAGAGGATTTTAAATCTCAAATAGCTGAATTTTTAGCTTGGAGACTAAGTGGGTAGCATAGACTAGAAACAGAGAATTAACATGGTCAGTCATCATTTAGAGTGCACTTACAGGGCAAAAATACCCTATAAATTAGCAAGTTTGTCTAATTGTAAACTAGGACTGGAGTAGACTAGAAAATGTGTCTCTAGACTGTATTTTGCTTTAGTAGATATACTTTTGAAATCTATCATTTAAGAAATGAAAGGATAAATGGTATAGACAGCAGAATTTGTTTTTCACTGATAGAACTTTTTTCTCCCTGTTTTTGAAAAGCCTTTATTGAGGTGGGGTCTTTTGTCCATTCCAGCAGAACTATTTTCCTGTCTGGGGCAGCATTGTGTTCTCTGACAAAGGCTGATTGCAGCTTCCTAGCTGAGAGCAGCTTATTAAAAGGCATTATTAGACTCTGAAATTATGGGAAACAAAACAGTCCATGGGGACTGGAGCTGCCTTCTCTTCCTTTCTGCTCATTACTGGTGCTAAGGAACTCTCTCCCCATACCCCCCCAGCCTGCTTGCAGCATTACTATGTAAATTAAATCTCTCAGCACTCGAAAAAAGTTTACAGTACAATGACATGGAAATATTTTTCCTTGTAGTTTGAGAGGTGTAAGTTTCCAGGAGAAACTTTTTAAAATTGATTTGTAAATATTTCAGGATTTTTGCAGATTTCTGTACTGCAGGCAGTTGTAACATTCCTATTAAACTGATCCTTGACTGAACGTCTTTCCAACTTTGTGCCACTTCTGCTTTTGGAAGGATCTCTGGTGATTTAGATGGACAAAGATGAGACTGAGATCAGTGACCAACATTGCAAGATTCAGGGTGCCAGGTCAGACTTCTCAGAAGCTGTGAAGGGTCAGAAATCAGAGCTCTACCCAGAGACTGGCTGTGTCCTGCAGGATGCCCTGACCATAAATGTGATTTAACAAGGACGCTGCTGCTGATGTGAAGCTATTCATGTGTTGACCATTGCAGATAGTTAAGTAACCTCTTGAAATAGTTAGATTGATTTCAGGCATAGTAAGTTAATTGGTGTGTTGTGCTAAATATTTTGCTGCATAGTCCTGGGATGTACCTCCACCAATATCTCAAATGTTTCTGCAGGGGCTGGAAAAAAAAGCCATAATCTATTTATTATAATAACAATTTCCTCAAATAAAAACTGATAACAAAAGAACAACTGCTAAATGAAAGCATGGGTTTGTGTTTAACAAACAAGCTTGTGATGTGTGAGTTCCATCTCCAGTTCGGTGTTGGACCCGGGTAGATCACTCATTCTGTACACATCTTTCTTCCCTGGAGTAAAATACAGATTACGATACTTAAATATCGAGTGCTGTGAAGTTTTTTATTGATCATACATTGCTTTGAAGATTAGAAGTGCTTTGTTTTTTTGTTTATCATTTTACTTCTGAAATAAGAATTGTAAAGTACAGTAGCTTTAAACACATCAGCAAAGTTCCCAGAGTCGTCTTTTGGCCATATATAACCTCCTTTTTTTAATCTTCTTTCTCTAGAGAGTGAATTCAGTGATTGTACTGATCTGAAAGAAAAAGGGTTAGAAAATTGAAGCTTCAAATGTTCTGTCTCTCTTTCGTCTATCTTTGTCTCCTTGTGTTATTTCTCTTCTTTGATCTTGAATGGAAAAGTAGCAAGTTATCTTTGTCTTGAAGAAAAAATACAAGATTTCTTAAGAGATCCCTTAGTTTCTCATGCTACTTTGCCTGCAAAAGTCAAATTCATTTTGATAGAGAACTCTGTGTTAATGACACGCTACTGACCAGGCTGTATCATTAGCTGCTGAAATGGGAGCAAATTAACACAGAACCATTTGGTTTTGTTTCCAGTAGGGCAATTCCCTTCCTGTGTAAGGATACAATTTTTACATTGTAAAGAAATAAAAGCCTGCAGGCATCTTATTTCCCCCTCTTCCATCATTTTGAAATTATCCTTACTGAGTCCTGGGGAATGTTTTTCTCTTGGGAAGTAAACTCTTATTTGAATTCTGTCTGCTTAGCTACCCACAGGAGAGGAAGAGGGTGCTCATGTTTTTCTTCAGGAGTTGTGGAAAATATGACACCTTCTCTTGCTACAAGCTTGCAGGTTTTTTAACTTTACCTTAATAGGGTTTTACGTGTGGGTGAGGGGAGAATTACTGGAGTTCATGTAGCTCAACATTTTTCTTCCATAACTTTTAAACACCCAAGCCATCCACCTCAGTGAAATGGGAGCTGCTGATGTTAGGGGTTTCTGGAAAGGTGGCCTAAAATATCTGACTCTATCTGACAGGACAAATAAAAATGTTTCAGAATAAGTACTGTCTAAAATAAGGCCTAAAAAAAGGAAATATAGACATGAGGTTGGTGGATATAACTATATGTAAAGCATTACTGTATCATGCACTGAAATATCTGCTGTAATTTAACACAATAATGTGTTAATGATCTTTCTAACAGCAGATTTCTCTTTTAAACAAATACTGGTGATGAAACATCTCTTTTTATCTTGCTATGATAATAGTTTGCTGCTTGATAATGTTTTCAACATGCCTCCAGAAATGGGTCAGTAATGGTCACAGATGTGCTGGAATCCATCAGGCAAAGCCACCCACAGACCCTGTGGATAGAGATGGTAATGTCTTTTCTTTAGATTTTCCGGTTAATATCCCTGTGAAGTTGAGATGGAAATTCAGTTCTGTACTGTTGTTCTAAAAGAGTGTGTTTTGTAACTTTGTAAAACCAAATTCGATCTGGGAACACTTCTGGTTTTGAATAAAATACACAGCTGAGACAGTTTCTTGCCACACAAACTAAGCCTGGATTAACAAAAAGAGATTGTCATAGCCCTTCTTACATTAAAGGGCTTTTTCGTTCATCCTTTGAAAATAGCTCTGCATTCCTCCTCACGCAGAGTGTAGAAACATTAATTATTGTAACTAAGGCAGCTGAATCATTTCATTTTCTAGTATAGTCTCTTAATCTACACAAGCTGTGCTTGCCCTAGTCATGGAAAGTTCAACTGACTGTTGTAGCCCTCCATCATTTATTACAGTGTCCCAAGTATGCAAAGAGCTGACTGGTTGAACTGCATTTAATTTGGAGGAAACGCTATACAGTTTCTGCATCAGAGCATGATTTTGGTCGGTTTGAATTATCAGACTAAGTCTGACATATGAAAGATGAACAAAAGAAAAAAGAGGTTCCAAACTAAAAACGAGTCCTTCATTGGGTGCCACACACATCCTGGAGAGAAAGAGTTTTCATTATTGTTGTGTGTGGTTGAATAATGGATAATGAAAGCAGGGACTGTGTGTGCAGATGCTCCTGGAAGCCCTTAATGAGAGGGGGATGCCAACAAGTACAGAGGGACGTGGAGGGTGGAAGCAGCTATGCTGTGAAGGAATCCTGAATGAATTTCAGAGCTGATTAAGAAAGAATTGGACATCAGAAAGGACAGAGTGAATTGAGGGAATTTTTCTAAGTCAAGTAGGGATTCGGAGGAAAAGATTTCATGAAGTTTTGGCTTACTAGAATAAACAGCAGCCTCATTAAACAAGAGATTAGAAGCTATTGAAAAGAAAATCCATTTAATCTGATAGATTTCCATAAAATAGTATCCAGTTTTTATACAATACTTGTAAAAATGTTAGACTTTACCTTTAGATAATTAAACTTCCTGACATTCCCTTGCTGAGGGTTAGGTCAAGCAGGGAAGGTAACAGATTTGATCAAGTGCAGTTCTACCTTCTGTTTGCTTTGGGAGCGTCTGTGCATTCCGATGAGACATGAACAGTATTTTACTCTATCTCTTGCAGATCTAGCATAGTTGAGAGGCCTCATGAGCATCCATCATGTCTTATGATAATACAAATGACTGATGGCAAGATGTCACCTTGCTTGATAGCTAAACATCTCAGTAAGCTTGAAGGGAATAAACTTAGGTGGGGCAGGAAAATTCTCCTAGGCTAGAGGAAGCTTTGTGGTATCTCTCCCTGCTGAAACCCTTTCTAAATAAATGCAGGATGTTAAATTGATGGTCTGTGAGATTGCATTGCACTGCTGTACAGTCAGCCAACTGAATTAGAACTAGACAGTACTTAGTCATAAAATGGTGTTGTGCCCATGATGTTATCAGTAAGGAAATTCATACTACTGCAAGGATGCAAATGATGGCTTAATTATATGCTCCTACTAGCATAAGATGCTTTTAGATCTTTCCCTCAGACTCATGTACTGTGCTAATTAACAGTAATCCAACTGGAGGATCCCAGAGCAATGCTTCTGCATATTTTTTACAGCTTATGCTGGAGCTCTTATGTTCTTTTCTTAAATAATTAATAATCATTACTGCCTGCTGTGCTGTGGGTATGTGCCAGTGATCTCAGATCCCAGCACATTTGCACCATTCCTGTTCCTGTCAGCGGCTTGGGTTTGCTCTTTGCAGAGGCTTTCATGTTAAGCCCTTCATTAGCTGGCAGTGGGGTTTGGATTTCAGTGGCATCAGGCTTTGATGTCATTAAGTAGCAAGCTGTTAAAAGAAGTGCCACCTATTTCATTACTGTGACTATTTTTATGCAATTAAGTTAAACACCGAGTAGAAAACAGATGCATTTTACTAAATAACACTTGGTACACAAAGCACTTTTATCTCCAGGAATTTTGTACCTACCTCGCTGGCCTCACCAATGCACACTGTAAGGAAGCAGGGTTACTGTTAACCTAGTGGCAAACCGTAATGCAGATGAGTGATGGAGAAGGGTGAAGAGCCTTTGGTGGCTTCTGTCTCTTTGTTTTTTATTTTTAACTAATTCCTCTCAGTGTTCGCTGGGCTTTTACTCTCCTTCAGTCTATGTAGGAGAAGCATTTGAGTGCTTCAGTGACTAAAAGACCGTTTCTTCTAGTTGGAGGTTGGCATTTTCTGTATTGGCTGAATTAGCTGAAGTTAAGCTGTACTGAATGTTGCAGTGTCTTTAACTTTCTCAGCGCAGGGTTACTGAGCGGCCCCGCAGGCTGTGATGGATCTGGGGCGGCCCCAGCGCTGGAGCTGCTCTGCCCGGCGGGCCCCGCTGCCCCGGACAGGGAGGGACAGCACGAGCTCCGGGACACTCGGCATCGCGTCCCTCTAGAGGATGTTTCTCAAGGTGAGTGCGTGCCCGTCTGTCCCCGGGGAGAGGCTCTGTCCCCGGCGGCCACAGCGGCGGTGACCCCGCGGGCGCGCCCCTTCCCCGGCCCTG
>WEIT01001491.1:72162-111883 GCA_013389985.1 Dryoscopus gambensis
GTGGCCCCCCGGCACAGGTACAGGAGGTGCCTTTTTAATTTTGTGGCATCACCCCTTACGTCACGAGGCGCCCTGTTCCACGGTGTCCCACCCCAGGCATGGCCGCGTTGCCGCGGCAGGTGAAGGCATTCCCGGTGAAGCTGCCGCAGGTGCGCTGGAGCCGTGGGGACGGAGGGCAGGTGTCGCGGCCGCGGGCCATCGAGCGCCGGGTCTGCCCGCGATGCTCTCGGCGTCCCGGCCCTCGCCTGCGAAAACGCCCCTCGGACAGGGTTTGGTAAAGGGCTTCCCTCGGGGGTAATTCCTACCTTGGCTAAAAATTGTGTTTCTAGAGCCTCTGAGGCAGCACTCCGTAACTTTCAGTTTAGACGGACGGTATTTGTTGGCACACGTTAGTTTTTTACCTGTTAGGAAGATACGTGAGAGAGAGACAGCATCACCCTCCGGATCAGAATATATTAGTGCTCCAGAGACAGATGAGACATGATCCTCGTTTCTGCTCAAGATCCAGATGTGCTTCATCAGGGAACGTTTGCCTTTCAGGCTCTTGTTTGCTTTCTCTTCAAGAAGAGAATATTTTGCTCTGTTGTATATCATCTTTTATTTGTCCATTCCTCATCTTGGCATGTTGAGCAGGATGAGCTTTGATGCTCTGTGAGATGAGCATGAGACATTCTGCAGATGTGAGGATTTAAAAAAAGAAACAAAACACCAAACTCCAGCAGACTTTGGAGGCAAGTTGGGTGTGCTAGTTCACAGTCCTGGTCTAAGCTGGCTGCAGTATGGTGAGAGGCATGTTTAGAGAGTATTTAAGAACATTTTTAAATACATTTAGAAAATCCTACTATATTTGGGTTTTTTGGCTGCTGAACTTGCTAGCTTTCAATTTCTTTTGGCCTTAGTTATTTTTGGAGCTCATGTGTGATGTGAAATAGCCTGCTAAAGGAGAACCTCTATGTAAATGGTGAAAAACGAGACTAAACGTGTACTTCAGTTGAGTTTATTTTGAAAGTACAGATATTCCAAGTGAGGGAGCATACATAAAGCTATGTATTACTACTTTTAAAAATACGGGCTTGTTTTCTTGCCAAGCTAAAGCTACTTTTGCCTTGACAAACAGATTAATCTGGAAAATGGTGACAGGTGTACTTCAGATACATTTCTGTTGCTTCACTTTTCCCTTAGCTGAAAAAGCATCATCAGTTATTGTATCTCTGGCATCTTGGTAGAAACTGGCAGCTCCTTCAGTATAATTTGGAGTTGTTGGTAAGGGGATTTGTGTGCTGTCTTAGTTGATGTGGTACATGGAAATAATAAATCTATGAAGAAGTGTGTAGGACCGAACAAATGCAGAAGCAAAGGCCATTTTGGAAAACTTAACTGATAATGGTTTGGACCCAAATCTGCTTTAAAGTAGTTTTGTCTTTTAGTTCATTGTAAGCATTGCAACAAGTTATGGAAAAGTCACATAGGACAAAAAAGTGCTTTCAGGACTCTTTTTGACATCCAGGTGGGAAGATAGTGAAATCTTCAGCAGGAAAACCATCTCCTAGGCTGGCAGGAGTCACTGTGATAAATCCCTGTGTGATCATCAGAGCTGGCGCTGCCCTGGCAGGACCTGTGTGGTCAGGGAGGGCTGTGGCTCACAGTGGAACGGGAGCTTCTGTCCCTGTCTTAACAAAAATTAGTTAATGCTCGTAAGTGTCACTGGACAGAACATCCTGGTGAGTGTCTGGGAAAGCAAGTTCTGAATCCCAGTTTTATGGGAGATCTGTAGCTGTATCAGTTTCTGCTCCATTCCATCCTTTCCCCCATCCAGGGTTTGAGAGTACTTCACTTCGCAAGAGGAGAGACATGTTTCTGAAACAATTTGTGTTGTTTTCTAAACAAAACCAAAAGTGAATGGAAACGAAACCTAGATTTTGTTTTACTAACAATTAATTACTCACAATGACTGTGATACATATCCACTGCCAAAAATTAAAAATCATTCTGCAGTTGCATGTGGGCAAATAGAGCTAGCACCCAAGTGTGCCCGATGTGATGAAGCTGATAAAGGTTGATGCTTTGCCTAGGAAACAGCTTGTCAGAAATAGATCTATTTATATGTGTTTAATATAAGTTTTTACTCTCCAAAATGTTTGTCATCTGTAACCAACCCAAACGTTTATGTTTTTCACTAAGTATTTCAGTTCCTAAGTTGGTTGTTGACTGCAAAGCACCCTCCTGGGCATCTGACCTAGTTTGAAACATCAAACATCAACCCAAGTGCTGTACACGGAGAGGCAATAGGCTTTTGGAGGCTGCTGTTGGATATGCTGGGAGAAGCTTCCAGGAGAATTTTTTCCAAAAAGAAGGATTGGGTATCAGAAATATTTCTATACATGCACAGGCAAAACTGTATGTCTATTTACTGCAAGCTGTCATTAGATTGGATTTCCTGCTGAAATGCAGCAAGGACAAGGCAGCTGTTACAGCTACACCACACCATCGGGTGTGTAGTGCTGAAGTGATTGGGGAAAATTGTAATCCTAACAAATGTGCCATCTGCATTGTACACCTATTCCACATCCAGGGGTGGTAATTTAATGGTCTTGCTTCTAAGTACAAGGGAGAAATGATACGTAAATAAGTTTGATATGTGCTAAAAACTTTTAACCAAGTCACTTAATTTCATTTAGGAAAAAAAAAACCAACCAAACCACTTTGTTCAGTGTTGTATCTCTGAGAATGGAGGACTCTTTCAGTTCTTTTTCCCTTTCAAGAGCTGTGCCCTGTCCATGAGCTTCCATTGGCATGAGAGTGCAGATAGAACAGGCTGAGCAAAACTAGAGGTAAGAAGAAGTCAAAGATCAGCAAATTAACCAAAACCCATTAGTTAGTACTTGAATAAGGAGAATACTCTCCTGACTCAGATTTATTTTCAGCCTTAGTGTTGAGGAAGCATTATATATAAATGCTCAAAAAAGTGAGGAAAGCTCATTCTTGTCTCTGCTTGCTGCTGGTGATCTGACAGAATGTTACAGAGCTTATGTATGGTTTAAATGTCAGTCTGAATTCAGAAAGTGCAGTCATACTTCTTGCTTTTCAGTAAATACATCCAAGGTTTTACAAGTATCAAATCTGCCAAGCCTATTTCTGTTTTCAAAAATAATATAAAAACAAACAAAACAGTCTGAAAATCTCCAAAAAGACCCCTAAGTAGATTTGTACAACCATTCCGCTTGTCTCAGGATGTTCTGTTTTAGTCCATGCAAATACACAGACCATGAATTTATGTCATTTTTAGCAGGTCCATTTTCTCTGCCTTATGAAAGCAGCTAAAAAATATGGAAACAACTTAAGTAATCAACTCTGTTTGTGACCATGACCAAGCTCAGAAACCTTCTGACTCAGTTTATCCTTCCATAAAATTAGTTGACTACTTCACATGAAGGTGGAGATGTTTAATTAAAGTGTAATTGTTTTGCCTCTGAACTCATCCAGGTCCTGATTCAATGCACATTGAAGCCAGTGAGGAGCTTTTAATTAATTTCCTTGAGCTTTAAATAAGTACACATGGACGTGTAGCCTTAAAGGAAATGTGACCTAAATTTTTGCAGGAGAGTTGCTGTAAAGGAGGAATATAAATCTTGGAACAGCTTAAGGTAAGCTACTGAAAGAAGGCTTTTTGTAGAACTGAGGAGAGGGTAGTGCAGCTGCAGGGATCGCTGGTGCCTGTTGCCATATTAATGTAATTTTAATATAGTTTCCTAACTTTGAGTGTGCTGGATCTTATGCGGAAAACTGGAAATTTCTTTGTGCCTTGGCAGCTTGCTCAGTTGGTCGGGGGAGGCAATATCATACTTCAAGATAAACACAGCTAACTGAATGTTTAGGCAAAAGCGATCAGCAATAACACAATATAATTAACTTTAAGAGTTGATGCCAAATTGAGAAAAATAGGAGCATTCACGTCTTCTTAGATGCCTTTTTTCAGGAATGTCTGTAGATGCCAAATGATACCCGTTGGTTTATGTGGAGTTCTTGAAAGGTTTTGCTTAACTTCAGAGGTCAGAAACATCAGGTTTTGCTAAACAGAACTTTTATTGCTGAAATCTTGGTCAGCAGCTACAATGAACTTGGTGAAATAAGCCTTTCACAATTCACATCAAACTCTTTGCAACCATTCTCTTACTGTTTCACTGTCAAGATTCTTAGTTCACTAACTTTCACAAAATATGGTTTAGTCTTTAAATAAAGTACTGTGGGTGAAATAGCACGTGTGAGGGAGGCACTACAGTTTTGGCCCCCTGTTTTTCATATATTCACTTCATTGCTCTTGGTAGCTGCAGTTTTAGCTGTAACTGCTATCAGCTCCTGCCTTTTGTTGAGCAACTAACCATTGTAAAGGTGTGCTCTAACTGTGCTTATGGTTTGGGAGCTGCAGAAATCCGGCTGCACTTCCAGGCATTCTTTGCCCATTCTGCCCTAAATTGGTGGTGACTGGGTGCAGTCCTGCTCTTGGAAACTTCTGAAGTGATCTGGGATCTTACAGTGGTTTTAGCTTGTGTGAGAATCAGCCAGTCTTGAGCATTGTTGTGAGTGGTCTCTGGGCTAACTCCTGTTGTTACCACTGTTATATATTGGAGTTTGATTAATCTAAATGAATATTTTTACGTATGGTTGCCTTTACATATGTGTGTTGTGTCTTGGCTGTGATTTTTCCAGTTCCATTGTGCTCAGGAATTAATCAGTCCCAGAACCAAGGGGGGCTTGCTAAAACCCTTAAGGCCCTACAGTCTGCGGGTGACTTCTCCCCAGCCCACGTGTTCGTACAGTGCTAAAGGGACTCCTCAGCTGTCAGACCACTGATCTCATGCAGGTTTATGTCACAGTTCATGGCTAATATCATTAAGGTGACATTAAGAATTGTGGATAGCGAGGAAGGAAATTGCATCCGTTTTCCTGAGAAATAGGAAGTCTCTCGAAGGCAAGATTTCCTTCCTTGCAATCCCACTTGGCCAGAACATAGAGAGAGCAAAATGTCCATGGTAAAATCGGTACATAATTAGGAATTTGTTTTAAACTAAAGGATGTTAAAAGTCCTCTCTTAAAACTGAGAAGGATTTTTTTCCTTCCTCTCTCCGTCAGGTATCTTTGCAGCAGTCTTGTTTGGTAACCTAAGAAGGGGACAAAAATCCTTTTCTTGTGCTTTTTGTTTCTAGTAAGTCCTTCAGAGAAGAGAGAAGCTGGCATACTTTTGCACAGATATTTAAGAGAGCTACTGAGACCAATCTATGGAACACTGTCCAGGAAAAGTCTCATGGATTGTTATTTTATGAAGGTCTTAGGAGCGAAAGTCTCTTGCCCATGTTATCCAGTAACATTACTGATGCTCACGGATCACTGAGGAGGCAGTTTGTGTTCTGGTTAGTACCAAAGAGATGATCAAGGCATGTGGCAATATTAGACAAATAGCCATTAATTCTTAGTTCAACTCACAGAAAGCGCTATTAATAATAGATCTCTTTAAATGGCTTTAAAAATTAAACCTTGATTCAGAACTGAAACCTCTTCTTTGCTTTTTTTGGTTATTCAGAGCATCCATGGGGAAAGCAGCACAGAAGATGGGGTTTTTTTCCTAAAGAAGCAAGATAACTATGTGATAAGGACTGCGTTTGTCGCATTTTACAGCAAATTTTATTGATGTATGAGGCCAGAACACTATTTCATGTTGTTGTCCAATGGTTGCACAATTTTGGTAGTAAAGGAGTATTAATCTTAAAAGTCTCTGGTCCTAATGATGTACTTTGATACAGTGTTGCAAAGCACTGAAATGCTAAGTAGTCACCAACCTAATAACAGCTCACGTTTTCATTGCTTCTAAAAAATCTAGTTAGCCCTAATCTCTCTACTAGAAAAGATTTATGGGCATTTGCAGTGTGAAATGTCTGTGACTTGGCAATAATGATGTTCAGATGTCACTAAAAATTACAGGGCAGCACGGGTCACGTTTACATTGAGAGCTCTCTCTAATACCTGGGTGTCTGTAGATCCTGTATTGAGGAGTAACAGAGAAATGCCTATAAATTTATACATATCAAATATATAGATAAATGTGCACACACAGTGGGGAGAAAGCCTCTCTGTGCCACCACCTATGATCTCTGGCATTTCAGGTTAAATGCACCCAGCACTGTGTGCTTGTCTGGGGGAAGTTGGTCATGCCAGCACAGGGAGCTCGACTCCAGAAATGGCACTTCTGGCCTTTGGAGGCTTGTACTGTATGATTGTGAATTGAAATACAATGTCATTGTTATTTTAACTGCTTACAGATACTTACTGGAATTTTTCCTGTTCTCAATTAGGATTTTGCCTGTTTTGATTAAGGATTTTTGCCCTGCTAGAGCCGGGGGCTGGACCAGATGACCCCACTGCGGTCCCTCCAAGCTCACCCATTTTGTGATTCTGTGATTTTAGACTGTTCTCTTTTCATTTTAGATTAGTTAATAGTGTCACTTGCCTTTTTATTAGAATTGTCTGAAACATCACATTTTTCACTAGATGCAGTTTAATATCAAAAATCTGAATATGAATACACTATTAATGAAACTGGTTGGGAACATAACAAATATTGAAGTTCTTCACCATTAGCAGTGTTGGTAATTCTGACTGTCCTTGTTCATGTTTCTGTTTCCTGTTCCATTTTAAGTCACTTGAGAATTGCTGAAGAGGAAGAAAAAACATCCTGCACCTTGGCACATTCACATACCTGCATCAATTTTGACATTGTACTGGGTTGTGGAGGCTTATTTGGGGTTCATTATGAAGAGTGAACCGATTTCTTACTTCTACAGTCAAGTAACTCTTTATCAATGGTTATATTTCATGAGTGCAGGGTGTTTATTGTTATTGTGTATTGTTATTTTTTACCCTATTGAGTTTAGTTTCTCTGTTACAAGTGTCCCTCTTCAGCAAACCTCAGATTTAATACTAATGATCTGTAAGTCCTCAGGGGATCCTGAGTCCGGCGTTGCCGCTTTGTGCAGAACTGCTTTGAGAACGTGGCTTTGGTCATAAAGCTGATTGACCTGACCACAATTAATGGTCTCCCCGTTCCTTGTGCATTTTTGGGAATTGGCCTTGGCTCAGGTTCTGCCATGACCACAGAACAGACCTGGGGACTGTCACTGGTGTCAATAATTAATAGTCAAAAAGTATCACAGCTCGTAGGTGTTCCGTGGTTACTTATGTGTACAATGCATGGCATGCCAACCATATAAAATGGGGTGGGTGTGTTGAAAATCATTTGTTGATTCCTGTAAGTGGTTGATAATTTTTACCTATTATTGTTCCATTTTTTCACTAGTTTATGATCCAAGTTAAAATCAAACTATGAAAATAGAGCTAATTTCTCAGAGACAGGAAAAGGCATCTCAAGTTTAGGTCTGTGTGCTGGAAGCTTCATTTTCTGTTTCTGAAATGAAATATTTACAGATATATCCACACAAAGCTTTGCTGTACTGTTCTGTTTTAATGATGGATGCTGAACACGGTTTTTACAGCAGTCATTCTTCAGTGTGGGATACCTGGTAGTTAAATCATTGGCTATCTGTCATTAGTGCCTAATTTCCTGCCTAGAAGATTTGCAGCTTCGTTATAAATAGGAGAAGAGGTGCCTGAGCCTCTGTGAAGGATGCCCATGAGTAGGAGAGAGCAGCACTCATCCACCCAGCTGTTGGGCACCACTGTGGGTAAAGTACTGGAACATTCTTCTAGAATTGTTTCTTGGACTAGGATGGAATTTGTGTATAAACTGCTGTAGTGAAGTGTTGTCTCTTTTTAAAGAATTTTTGACACATTCATCTTTGAAGTGCGAATACCTTTGTGAAATGAAAGGCTGTTTTCAGGTTTTGTTGCTGTTACTACGTTTAATTTCAGATGCTTCAAGTTGACTGACGTGAACTACCTAAAACCCTGTGCTGCCTCTTTTAACTGTATGAGATGTGAGAGGTGTCTTCTCCTTGAGAGAACGGGGGAAAATCATCTGGTTTGTGTGTGTCTGAAGGTCAAGAGGCAAATTTTAATTTCATGAAAGTGGTGATTACGATGGTAGGATTTTTTTTAATTTATTTTTTAAGTCAACTTGAGCATTGATGTAAGAAGTGTTTTGGTATATTGGGAAGCTCTATGGAATGCACTTCATTGCTACTTTTGAAGTCTGTTTTGAAGCTCTGAAAGGTGATCCAGCACTGGGGAGAAAAACCCCTGCTTGTGTTCATAAATGTTTCATGGCTAAATGGCAGTGTTTTGGGCTGTTTCCTGTCCTTCTTCAAGAAGGAGAACTGTAGTGTTTCGTTAAAAATTTAAATCTAACATTTAAGAGATGTGAACATACCAGAGGAGATCCAGCAGTAAACTGACCTAAATCTGACACTGGGGTTCAGATTCTGAAGTCAGCTAAAAGGTAGCACTGAACATAGAAACGAAGACAAAAAAACCCCCCGTATTAAATCCTTCAGCTCTTACTGTTCACCTATAAATAGGTAGCTGTTATGAATTCTTCATTGTATCCCTCTGGAGATGGGAATTAATCCAGTCTCCAGCTGCCTGTGACTGAAGGTCATGAGTCAGAATGAATTAGAGGAAAATCTGTAGCAGGGTTTTTGCAGACTCTGGTTCCTGACTTCAGGTTTCAGGCTCCAGCTTGGAAGGTTTTTCGGGCTCTAGCTGTTCTCTGAAAAACGTCATTTGAAATTAACAAGGCTTAAATTAGGGGCGGCATCCCTTGCACTTCCAAGCTTCCCAGTATGACCATGTTTAAGCACTGAAGTGCTCCGTGTGTAACTGTGGAGGGTAATGGCTTAACCTCGGATAATGATATCAGAGAGTCAAAGGGACCCCTTCCTGCTGCTCTTAACTCCACTCGTGTAGAGCAAAGGGAACCTGCAGTGCTCGGGTTTATTCACCACAACTCCTTATCTGAGCCTTTATAATCCTATCCCATTAATTGAGGGTTTTAACTGCCTTGAACAGAACCAGTCAGATTCAACATAAAAAAAAAAATTGTAGCTGAACTAACTCCTATTGGCTTTCTTTTGGCTATAACTGGAAATGTTACAAGATATTAAAGAGCTGTGACTTATGTTTTAAAGAACTTGCCAGATGACTGCTCTAACTACCCTAAATTATTAAGACTGAATATGTAAAATACTACATTTTCCAACAGCTTACTGTGTTTTTATCTTCTTCCCCCTTTATTTAGGCTGTGCAGATTCCACAGTTGCATTTTGTTTTCCCATACCAGTAAAATGTGGTTGTTAGGAATTCCAGCATTACAGAGGACTACAGTGTTGGGGGGAATATGTAATTTGAAGGAACAAAAGCTCATGTTGCTTTCTCATTGCATTAAATAAGCATGGCTTTAAAACTGAATGGGATGCTTAAGTAGCTTCCTTTATGCAAAATTTATAAGAATGCATTTTTTTAGTGTGTCTCTTTTTCTGCTGAGATGTGAAATTTCTGTTTATTTAAAAAGATGACAAGACGGGAGTCAGAAGAACTTGGGAGTTCTTAATTATGAACTGATCTGTGGCACTGTCCAGCAGAGAGTCCTTTCCAGGGTTTGAATTCATACCAGTGGAAGTGAAGGAACTACAGTTACGAATCTGTAATTTTCAGTTGCTGCATGTTGGAATCTTCTTCTGAAGGCGTTCAGTCAAAACAGTTCTTGCTGGTGAGGCTTGAGTTTCCTTAGGAGCTGTTTCCATCTGTTGGTAAAACAGACAAGTTAAACTGAGATTGAGCACAGATTTCTCCTGTCTACATTTTTTTCAAGTGAAACGCCAGTAGCTGATGTTCTAAACCTAGCTAGGAAAAAAGAATAAAAGGGGAGGCTAACTGCAGTTACGGTATTTTTTATTATGTACTGTTGTGTCTGGCATCAGTAATTGATGAGAAAGGCACTGTGGTCTTTTAGTTCATTTTTGGAAAGAAATAGATTGTATTTTCATTAAAGATTTTTCAGAACAAGTAACAGTGAGGAGAGGTGAGGAAGTATCCCTTAATGCTAGTGGGAAAATTGGGAGTACTTAGCTATTATATTACTTGGGTAATATCCGTGTAAAGTAGCCCAGGTGTTTGTAGGGCTAGAAGTACCCACAGCTTCTCATTCCAAGCCCGTGCCTGGTCTCCTCTGATCTCTTCCTGCCTTGCCAGAGCCTGCAGCTTCACTCCGCGGTGCTTTGTGTGCAGGTGCTGCTCGGACGCGGTTTCTGAGGGCCGGGCGAGCACGCAGCCTTTCCCCGGCCCGGGAGGGGCTTTGGGAGGAGACAGATGGGCATGGCAGGCGTTCCTGCCTCTGCCCAGCCCGCATGTTGGGCCGTGCTGAGCTGAAGGAATTCCTGAGATCTCACCCAGCCCACCGCAGGCAGTGTGGGGAGCGGGTGCTGGACTGCAGGACAGCTTCCCCATCTGGTACTGGCCGACCTCCTGTACTGCTTGGGAAAGGGAGGCAGTGTTTTCAAACTCGGATTTATTGCTTTGGCAAAGCCGGGCTGCCAGTTTTGGCTGTAATATACAGATCTTTGTTGTTTATTATTCTGTCATATGAATCATCTTAAAAATAAATGAGAACTGAATTTCACTGCCTGTGCCTGGCGAACAAGGGAGAATTAGGTGACCCAATTATGTCCATTTGCAGTGTGTTGGATGCAGCAGGACAAGCTTGAAGCATTTGGTCGTTTAACACAGTTTAGTGAAGAATGCAGTCATTTCTGACTAACACTGTAGATTTTGAAATGCGCGGGTCAGTCTTTTTTGTGAGAAAGGAATGGAAAACTGGCACTGGGGAGTAGACCCAGGTTTAGCTGCCAGAGGTAGGTGCAGGCAGCCCAAACTTTCCTGTTGGCTCTGCACATCTGCCTCACCCTTATCTGGAGAGACCAGTTCCAGATCCGATAAACACTGCATTCTCCATGGCTTCACCAGCCTTTGGCCTCTCTTGCTGTAGTGCCATCCAGCACATGATTCCCAGAAATGCAGCTGAGATCTCCTCACTTCTTTGCTGAGGCCAGGATGTATCAGTGACTGTGTCCTGGGCTTTGGAATTACTTTGGCTATTCATTCCCTTGGATGAGCAGTTTTCTGGTGGAGCTCTGTTCATGCTGTGGGGATTCCTTCAGTCCAGTACACAGCGGTTCTTGTTTTTCTAGCACCCTGTCTGGCTCTTTGTGCTGAGAATACAAGTTGAAATACTGTTTTCCAAGGAATGTTTCTCATATGCAATATAATAGTGGCAAGAATAGGTAATACATTAATTCTGTGTTTTAACTATAAACTCTGGGATTCATTAGTGCTGTTGGTAAGTTTGTTGGTGAGGTATGGGTTGTGCAAAATCAGTTTTTATCTTTGCTGATCAGCTGACACTCAGCTGCCAGTATCCTGCCCTTGGCATGTTGCATCCTGATGCTGGCTCAGTTTTCTTATGCTGTTGTAATTCAGTGACTTGTACTTTAAAAACATGTTTCTTTTCAGTGAATGTGCCTTACATTTTAGTTTAAAAACTCATTTAGCCTCACCATGTTTGGGGAAGCAGCCTGAGCTCTTAAGTGAGAGAGCCTCATGCTGACAACTTTGACCTTGATTCAGCTTTTCTCTGGGTACAGAGCAGCTGAGTAGCTCTGGCTACTCCAGTGTTGTTTCCCTCTTGGTGAGGACATCTGCATGAAGTGGTGAACAGCCATGAAAAAGTGGACTTAGTCTAGATCAGCTTTTGATTTTTGACCACAAAAGGAGAAAAAAAAAAAGGAATAAAAAAGAGAGAGTACATTTGGTACATTTAATCTGGACTTTATTAACAAATGGTGCAGCAACTCTTCATTAAGTACAGCAATTTATGCTATTTTTTACATTATTCTGGCTGCAATGTTGTCCTGAGTAGCAGTACTGGGTGTTTCCTTGCCCATTAAGGGGGCTTGAACTGTCACTTCATTTGTGACATTGAGCTTGTCTTAGAGTCTGATGTGATGGATAGGAAACTATAAATTCTTACCATGCCCTGATACCCACTTGTAAAAGATGTTCAAAAATATGTCACAAATCTAAAAAATAAAAGTCTCTTCTGTCTATTGGTGATTGCATGTGAGGTTGGTCTGAAAAATTCTGTGCAAAGAGTTTTCCAGCTCAGGTTTCCAGTGCCAGTCTTGGTAATTGCTGTATTCAGATAATGTAGGCACAGTTGAAAACAGTAATTTTGGTCAAAATCAGCATGGTTTACATTTCTCCCTAGTCCTTCTCAAGTCTTTGGTGAGTTACGCCTATTTTGGTTTTTTTTTACTAGAAGAAATTACATATCACAGTGTTCGCTGGTTTTTCCAGGGAGTTGGGTTTTATGCTGAAAGCTTCTTAAAGAATGCCAAGCTTGAATGCAATTCATTCTCAAGTGGTTGGGAATGTTATTGGTATGGTCAGGGTGGAAATCTTGCAGCTGAAGAATGGCTTGATTTTAAAAAACTTTAAACATGAAAAGGTTTTTATGTTTAACAGCTCCAGACAAGTGTGCAGTTGTATGAATTTTACCTAGACCATGCTCTAAAGCAGACTGGGAGTGAAGGTGTATTAAATTAAGGATCTTTCTGGGGTTCAGCTGTGTATGTTCTGTAATTCTTTGCTCATTTGTTTTCACAGGGCAGTTCCCTCATACATTTTTCCCAGCTCCAATCACTGATCGGGACTGAACACGTGGATTATCTGATCTCCTGTGGTTTCTAGAAGCAGGTACGTTGGCACGGAAATCTGGTGTTTTGTTGGTTGGGGATGGGGCAGTGGCCACAGATCCATGTGCCAGAAAGATTTGTGGGGGCAGGGAAATGCTGCTTAAGGAGCATTTCATAATGTGCAGCCTATGAATGTACTTTTCTGGAGAGAATAAAGATGATAAGTACTTTGATAAGATTTTTTCAGTCCTTCATTTGCAAAGGTGGATCATGCTGTCTTCTGGGCATGGACCAGCTTTGTGTGTGGGTTTGGAAACTTTCTCATGTAGCATATGCTGGGTAATGTTGTCATCCTAAACTGTGTCTTCTGTAAGCTTTATGTAACAAGAAAACAGAGATATGTTCACATTTCTCCTGCTGGGGTCTCAGTGCTGTTTTAAGACCTTTGTCTTTCCACTCTGATGTCATCGAGTAGGAAGAGCTGTGGTGGCTGTTGCTCAGGTTAATTGGGTGGTGTAGGGAGAGCAAAGTGCTGTTGCTCTGAAAGCTTAGTTTTACCTCTTTATATATAATTTTTTGAGCCATATTGAGTGCTTTTTTCCCCCCAGTTCTTACTAATTTTGTGAAGCATTCACTGAATGGGAAGGCTTTAGGATTTTTATCCTTCCTGTAAATAGATGGCTTCATGCCAAACCCATCTTGGCTGAAGGTTACTATGGAAGAACCAGACTTAGATAGGACTTCCCATCACCCCTTTTTAAAGTCTGAAAATTAATAAACAACTAGAAGATAGTTATGGTGGGAAGCAATGAAAAGACTCCAGGTCTTGTAATATCTGATGTGCAGAGGAAGGCTGAAGTGGGGTTTTCCTCGTTGGCACAGGGGCAGCCCTGGCAGTTTCTTGGTGTTTGTGGATGGTGCCACCTATTGATATCCCATACATTTTGTTTCATTCTTAAGGGATAGATGTGTTATAACATTTCAGCTCTCGCTGTCATGGTTTTTCTTTTTTAAGTTGATTGGTTACTAGTACAGCAGCTTCCCTTTTCAAGTACTGTGTTTTTTAAAAAATATTTATAATATTAAGAACCAGTCACAACCTTTCAGACTGACTTGGTATCTTGATCAATGTTTATTGTTTTACCAGTCTCTGGATGTGTATAACTTAATGTCCCTTGCTCACTGCCTTACTTTGTTCATTGCCTTACTATTGGCATCACTTGTTAGCACTCAGTAAATTGCACTCTGGAGTATATACCTAGTAGAATAATCCAATTTACTTACCTGAGTTGACACTACATAGAAATACAGGATTGTTTAATTCCCCCTTTGGAGAGCAGTTTGCTGGTTGTATAAAAAACCCCAACAATCATCACCATGTACAGGCTGCAGGTTTCCAAGCAGAACCATCTATAGCAAATCAGCTTCATGCAGATCTTCCCACTGAACCCTGTTCAAGAAGGACTGGTGATGGATCTTTCTCACTTTTTACTGCTGTTATCTCCATGCTCAGTAATGTGGGTGGCAAAGCCTGTCCCAGCAGCTGCTGCTGAAGTTTGCATTACTTCTGACTCACTCAGGAGGGCCTGTGTGTAATTTTAAACGGTTTCCACACCCAGATGACTTTCCCTTAAGAGTAATAATGAAAATGAAGTGAGAGGAGAGGTTGGTAATGACTGCAGGAAAACATTACAGGGAAAACTGTGTTCGAAGCCATTCCCCCTTGCCCTGTCACTCCAGGCTCCTGTAAACAGTCTCTCTCCATCTTTCTTGTAGGGTCCCTTCAGGGGCAGTCAGGGGTTACATTTCTGCACCACACAGCACTGGTAAGGGGTTGGTTGAGTTTGTGCACTGCTGGAATAGTGTGTTATCTGAAGCACCATTGTTTTTTACATTTCAGGTTAAGGTTTTTACTACTGTTACTTTAATAAACATGGTTCAAGATGGTTTTTAAGAGCCACTGAAGAGAATGCCTGAATGGTTTTTTTTGTCATGGTAAACACCCTGTTGTGGAACTTAAGTAATTACCAGATACTCATATAATAAAGTATAATCATGCTTTGTGCTATAGAATTGGATAGCACAGTCTGTTTATTCCATAACATAATTATTTTTATTAAAATAAGAAGCAAAAGCTCAGCTTTTAAATGATACTCTTTCCCTGCTCCTCTTAGCTCTGCTTTCTCTCCAAAACTATTTCATAAATTTTAATAACTTTTACAGCAACACAGTGGCCTTTTTTATATGATGTATAAAGGAAAAAAGAAAAAAAAGAGAGAGGAGGAAGACTTAAGAGTTGAGATTTCACACAGCTTTTGTTTAGCCATTGCAGGCTTGATGGCTGTGCATTCTGCATCCTGTTTTTATTCTGCTTGTGCTTATTTATGGAAAAAAACCCAAACCACGGGCCCTTCTGTCAGGGTGATTCTTTCATCTAGTACTTAGAATTCCTTTTCTACTCATGCAGTAAAGTAACGACAGATAATGAGCTGTGGGGATGTGAACGTGAGCCTCTGAGAATGTTTCAGTTGCATATGTAAGCCCCCGTTCAGTTGCTCACATTTTTAAGGGTTTCTCTGAGGAAGGATGTGAATCCTTACTCTCCCAGGATATTCAGTGATCTGCCACTGGTGAAAAACAGGTATATTGGAAATGAAACTTTTCCTCTTTTCCTATTAGACGCCATTGCCTATTTTATTTTGTCTCTTTCTGATTTTGTGTCTCCAGGAAATCCAGGAGCTGGCAGGAGGGGAATGAACCGTGAGGGTGTCCCCGGAAAGAGTCCGGAGGAGATGTACATCCAGCAGAAAGTGAGAGTCCTGCTCATGCTCAGGAAGATGGGATCAAACGTAAGATGCACTTCGTAGCCCATCTTTTGTGGGTTTTCAGACAGCTTTGGACTAACTGGGGTAGTGCTTGTTGAGATGGGCAGGTGATGGTCTGGTTTTAATGCTGAATTGTTTGAGCCATCATGGATTTAACCATTATTAGTTAAGCACAATTGATTTTTGTTTAAATATTATGAGGCTAGTGATGCCTTAAACGACCATATATTAATAAATGATTTAAAGTTTTTCATTACTGGAGAAACAGCCAAGTAAAGCAGCTGTTTTAAGGTGACACTGGACCTGCCCATGAGTTCATGATGAACCATTTTGCTGCTGTGTCCTTGCTGCTGGACGAGCTGCACAGATGGAGGGGTGATTCAGCTGGTGAAGAGTAGAGCACCACCGCTGTGGTGCCTCTCACTGGGAGCTGGTGTCTGCAGTGTGTGTGGTTCTGCTTTTGCTGAGTGCCTCTGTGCCCCCAGCTGACGGCCAGCGAGGAGGAGTTCCTGCGCACTTACGCGGGGGTGGTGAACAGCCAGCTGAGCCAGCTGCCCCAGCACTCCATCGACCAGGGTGAGTTCTGCCTCCCCTGCCCTCCCCTGCCCTCCCCTGGGCCTGCTTCCCCTGGGCCAGCAGCCTCAGGAAACACCACCTTCAGCTTCCTGTACTTCCAGAATAGCGTGCCACCTGCTGAAAGCCATCCTGCAGTCAGGGATGGGCAAGTCCTGGCTTGCAATAGGCTTTGGAAGAGAACCAGAGTGAACTTTTTCAACAGGTGGTTTTATTTTGGCAGGTAAATTCAGTCTGATATTCTTAGGATGCATTAGGGTGATGAACATTTCTAAACTTGTTCTCCACAATAACTCAGCGTTGATGGCCGAAGCCCTGTGAGCTAAGTGCATGTATAGAACTTCCTACTCTGTGTAATTCATTAAATAGAAATAAATTGTAACTCGTAGATAAGACTTACTGGTAGATAAACTTATTGCTAGATAAACTTACACTGTTTTGTGTAAGTGAAGTAAAATTCAGATATGTACAGGTCCCTCTAGTTCTGAGTGTGTCCTACTCTATTCAGCATAGATCCTCTGCATAAGATGTCCTTGGTCTTAATATTTATATCTATTCTTGAACTGGACATGTGTGCTTAAAAAGGAACAAGGCTGGGGGTGTCCTGCAAGGGCTTTCTCTGTACTCTTCAAACTGGGAGTTTCATAACAAAATAAAATGCAAAGTAAATACGGATTTCTGAGGTACTAAAGCATGTGTTGGGCATGTGATAATTTAGTTGCTCTGATTCTAGTTTCTTGGTAATGCTTTTGTCACCAAATAAAATGGAGTCATCCAATGATGTCTTTTGTTTTTCACATTTCCATGAGTGTGGAAGGGAAGTGCAATGTTACTGTTCCAGCAGAGTAAGAGGGAAAGATTAGCAATAGGAGGAATTTGTTTCCCATTGCATTTCTTTAATTGCACAATGTAATGGATTCACAGACAGGGGTAGCAGACACATAATAAGTTTGCAAATCTGCTTTGGTTTGTTTAGATTCCCATTAAGGGGATGAACTACATGCTGGTTTTGTTAATTCTTTGCAGAAGTCTTGGTAAACAATTGTGTGGAGCTGCTCTGAGTCCACTACTCTCTTCTGAACCTGAACGTTTCTTACTGGACTCCTCTCCCTCCCCTGCACAGCCCTCGTGCCAGATCACGTTCATAATGTGCGGTGTGGAGTTGAAGGAACATTGTAAGACTCGTGCCAGAAAGAACTGAGTTGAGCAGAAACTTAGTATAGATCTGAGACATCTAGAAATCCATTGCAAACACAACCTGCACAAACTTGTTGATGTGTTTTAAGCCTGTGAGTTCATTCCTCGCATAGCTGGAGGTTGATGGAGGTGGATACTTGAAGAATTCTGAGCCAAAATCTACAGCTTTCCTGCCAGTCTAAAGTGAGAATTTGCTTGTTTCTTGTCAAGAACTGAGGTAGACACATTCAGTTAAGAGAGACTTGGCTGCAGTTGGGATTTTTCAGCATTATCCTTAAAAGTTACATTTTTCACAGAGAAATCTCTGCTGACTTACCTGCACTTGGCAAAGAAAAGGTGATAAAATCAAAAGTCCAGTCAGGGGACACAGGTACTTCCTGCAGCAGTCCTCCATCCAACTTCACTGTCTAAAGTGTCTGATTTTACTATCTGTGAAATTACATTTTCTCACCTTGCAGAGGGCTTTGGAGACTCAAAAAATTGAGTTTTGATGTGACTTTTAAATGTTATTAAAAGAGAGACCAAGAGCTCCTCAGTCTGCTTCTAGACTCACTAACCAGGCAATGCAGGAAATGTAAGAGCTTCACACATTGTTCAGAAAGTTGTCCTTGTCCCGTATTTGAGCAGTTAGTAACTGATTTCTCTGTCACCATTTTCATAAAAGTCCATGAAGATTCTTAGAACTTTGTCCATAGGGAAGTGAAGTCCTCCCTGTGGGTGCTTGCTTTGACAGAATTTGAGACTGTGCCATCTCCCTTGGGAGGTTTGACCCCACATCTACCCTCCATTGTCCAAAATTATAATTCATCTGGTCGTCTGACCATTAAGATTTTTCTTGGTAGGGAAGAAAAGAACAAAGAAGGAAAACAGGTAAATATTGAGAAGAGTGGGAAGGGATGTTGGTTCTTTTCATGTTCAGAGATGCCATCTCCAAATTAAGTAGTGAATAGCAAGAAGTACAAATGGAGTTGAGGAAATGTAGCCAAATAGCTTTTCCTTTGGAGAAAGATGAAGCTGTAGTGTGCTGTACAGACAGAACCAGCTACAATTTATTGTAGGACTTCGATTTTCTTAGAAATCTCTCCAGGTTTGTAACAGTCAGTAACGATAATGCTCTTTGCTTGCTGCTGCCTGTACCCTCTGCTCAGTGCTGGGGTTGGTGAACCAGGGAGGCTGAGTATGAAATTCCTAGAAGCTGGGAATGCCAAGGCGTATGTGCCCGATTTTCCACCTTGAGGGAGATCCCATCTCCACTAGATGGCATTACCTTGTGCTGAAAAACCCCTGCAAATCCACACACCCTCTGTTCTGCTGCTCCAAGAGTGCTTAAAGGAATTTTCTTCCCTACTTTCCTGTTTTCATTGAATCTCCTCTGGAGGATTTTTTACCCTTTATGCAACTTGTCTTACACAACAACAAAAGGAGGTGTTACTTAGGGAGTAACTTACACCAAGTTAGCCCTTCAGTGGATTTCACCATCTTTTGTTCCATAGTAGGGCAGGTTGCTCTCAGCCTGACTTGTCCCTGATGTATCTTTAGAGCCATTTTCCTCCAGCAGGCACAAAAGACACAAAGCTGACTTCACATCCCCATTTTGCTCCAAAAAATAGAGTGACACTGTTGGCCTGAGCACTCTGAGAGCTTTGTTATAGACCTGCAGGTTTCTGTGTGTGCCTTAAAAATGCTGCAGTCTGGCTCCAGTTCCAGGAAGGTTGTTTTGGTTTGTTGGGGAGTTTTTAACAGGAGTGTAGAGGATGGATGGTGTAGAATTTTGATAGTTTATTACAGTCTCTATTGCATTTTTAATGTATTTCTTTTTTGTGCATCCATGATCTGCTGTCTGAGGCTGGTGGCCCACAGCAGTTACCTGAGCAGGACAGCTGAGCTTGTCCCTGTGGTGCTCCTGCTGTGATTTCTGGTCACCATCAGTGACTGCTGTGTGAGCCCCTCGGTTTGACCACAGGGAGTCACTGCAACCTCTGTCCATCGTGTCAGCCGTGTGACGATGCACTGAAGGCAGAAGTTTTTACTGTCCCTGCTGAATTCAAGCTTGTGCCATAAACCCTCCATGAGCCACTGTTAATACCAATATCTCTGACATTTAAAGTTCCTCCACGATACTCTGTTTGTTGTCTAAGGATCCAGCAATGGAAGTTAATGGCTAATTTGGATCCAGAAGCATCTTGGAATATCTCTGTAATTTTTAGTCAAGCCTGAAGGCTAAGACTCCCCGTCAGTTCATGCTTATTTTTATTGGAGGAGAAGGTATGATAATTGAGTCTAATGTTAATGTAATGCTCACATTTTTTATAACCATTTTATTTTTCAACCATTGTTAACACCTCTCATTACAGCACAAAATCCAGGATGTTTTTCTTTGCTCAAGGAGCTCTTTAGCTGATATCTGTGGAGTGTTTGTTGTTTGTTTTTATGGCTCCAAGAATAACTGAGGAACCCTGAGGCGTCTCAGTTCAGCTAGTGTGTGTGCTGGAGAGGGGATGTAATCCTGAGCTGTTTTGGGATATTCACACGTTGGTCTTGTCTGCATTGCAGCAAGAGCTAACGCAGCTCACACTTGTTAGGGCTCTCCAGATTAAAAGGATGAAATTCAGGCTTGCTGACATATTTTTGAGCACAAGCAAAATGCCTCTCAGGAAGTTTTATGCCCAGAAGCATGTCCTGCATAAGCCCCATGTTCCCTGTTGCCCAGCTCCTGCTGTTTCCTCAGGGTGGGCTGGCTCTGGGCGCACTGGAGGTGTTGCTCCGGCAGGTCTGGAAATGGAAGCAGTGCAGGGAGGAAGCACGAGATGGGAATTGTGCTGAGACCTTGGTGATTGCAGCTCTGGTGTTCCTATAGCAACAGGAGTGTCGTGCTGGTTCCTGCAGGAAGCTGGTCCCATGGGGAGGGCAAGGCTGAGATGCAAACACGTGCCTGGCTGGGTGAGACGTGTTCTCTGGGTGGTGGGGCGCTAAAACCACCCCAGGCAGCTTGAGGGGTTCCAGTGCTCATGACTTGGCAGATGGTGATGGAGAATAGAGATGGAGCTCTTCTCAGTGTAGTTTTATTATGTTGAACACGAGGCTTGCTTTAATGTGCTGCTCCTCTCAGCAAAGCATGGTGTATTTTTAGAATGGCAGACTAGGATGCTAATACTGGGAATTCAGGGAAGAGTTAACGTTTAGAAGATTGTTGCTGGAAGGTGGTTGAAGAAATGTATGTATGCAAAGATCTTGTGTGAAGTGAAGAATGTCTTTTTTTAAATTTGGCAGCCTTTAGAAATTCACAACAGGCTAAACCTTCTGATCTCTAAATGCTTTTGGGATTTAATTAATTCTGCAGGTGACTGCAAGCAAATCAGGTGTACATATCTATTTATCATTCAAAGAGCACTTGGAAGCAGCAGCTGTTGGAGGTGTCAGCATCTTCTCTTGTGTTAAGGCGGTGTGGTTTTAATGCAGCCTGTACCCTGCTGGGTTCCCGTCTCTGTACCCAGGTCCTTGCTGGGCAGCGCTGGCACCAGTCCCCTGGGGAAGCTTTCTGCCGTGCAGGTGAGCTGAGAAGCAGCTGGGACACTCGGCTCTGTGTGTCTGCAGCCCTCCCTGCCCTGCAGTACAGTCATTTCACCTTCAGCTCATCTTGGCTTGCTAAGACTGAAGAACAAGTGATGTAAAAGGACTCTAAATTCAGCAATTCAAACTGCAATTGGAACATTATCTCAGCAGAATTTTTTTGGAAGTTAGTGGAGTAAGATTGTCACTATGACTTTCTAAGATAGGTCGTAAGCTCACCAGTTAATTATTATTAATTTCTAGGAAGGGTGAGGGTGAGAAAGTGTAAGACACAAGCAGTGGGAAAAGTATTTGAATGTCTAGAAGTTCATGGCAGTTAATGCTTTTCTAAGAAAAGATGGGGAATATTTCATTGGGTATGTTTTAAGTCTCTATTTTAGGGTAGAAATGTGTGCCCAGAAAAGGGACAGCTGTGGAGAGAGAAGCTGTACGTATAGCTGCAGGTCAGGTAAAAGTGCCTTTGTCATTGTTCTGTACATTAATTGCTGGAAGTGCAGAGCTCAGTGAAGGATGTGCTCAAAGCAAATGTGGTTCACCGTCCCATTGTCTCAGTCACGGGCTCTTGGCCATGTGCAGCTTAACTTTGTAACCTGTGCTCTGCTTTTTACATTGTTTTACTTGATTAGTAAGAAAACATCCGCTGTGGGAGCCAGGCGGGCGCACAGGAGCAGTTCTGCTCACTGGCACTCGGGTCCCTGCTTTCCCCTCGGCACGCAGAAGGCCCAGCTCTGCTCTCTGCCAGTGCTGCTGTCTGTGCACGGGCACAGGAGAATTGCTTCATGAGCAGCCTCGGTAGCTTGGCTTCCTTGAGCTCTGGGCCGTTTGGGTTATAGGACAGGGCTGGAACAAAACCTGCTTTTGTGCTGAGAAATGTGGATGACCTTTTTCTGGACAAAGGTCACCCAGGTTCTTTTGCTGGGGACACCTCCAGACATGGCCACGTTCCCTCAGTGGCTCTGGAGGGTTGGAAGCTTGGGGCAGGCAGGAACACGGGGCTGTGTTCAGGGGGTTCTGGGGTTTTCTGGGTTGCAGCCTCCTTTCCTGCACGGGATTGCAAGGAAACTTGTAGGAATTTTGTTCCCGTTTAGACACTGGAAAGGGGAGACCCTGGGAAAACAGTCAACGTCTGTTCAGTAATCCAGCTCATGCCTGTGCTGAGTGGTGTGTCTGTGATGTCGCGGTTGCCAGGCGACTCCAGCTGCTCCTCCACTCTAAAGGGATGCACGGAACACTCAGTGCCAGAGGTGCTGCTGGAGCTGCCCTTGCCTCCTTAGTGCTGCAGCCTGGGGTCCTCCCTCTCCAGCACTGAAGGGTTTGTCACAATCCTTGCAAGTGACATCCTTGTTTTTCTTTAGAGGCTGGTAGTTCTTGCGTGCTTTAAAATCAACAAGGCAGCTTGTTAATTCCGAGCTGGATCCTGGTGCTATATATCATTTATGTTTTGATCAAGGAAGAAACAGTTTGTGCGGGAGATGAAAAGGGAGATGACTGCGGGGCTTCTGAATGCTGGCAAGAGGGTGCATCAGAGCAGTTTTTGATGTAGTTTTATGTAAGATAAGGGCCCTATATATGAAAAACAAACTACTGCTTGGTCCTTAATATTTCCTCCTTTGAGTACATACAACAAATAAATTGTGAAGTCTATAAAAGTAAATGTAGTTGCATTTCATGAGCATTGATTTAGCTTTTAAGCACATTAGCAAGGGGAATTTACAACCATTTTTGGACCACTTTTCCGTCTGTATTGCAACTGAGGAGCAGATTAGATAACTGAGAAATGGAATTCATATAATGAGAACAGATGAGGAATTTTTATTAGTCCTCTTTTTACCTTGTGTGCAGGTGTATAGGCAGAAGTTGCTTGGGGCACAAAACTGAGATCTGCTTCTTGATATGCTTCAGGTAAAAGACTGGAGGAATTTTACATGCTGATGCTCCTTCTGAGTTGAATTTGAACTTTGCAAACCCCGGAAGAGGATTCTGTGGAGCTGAGCAGTCACCTGACTGGAGCAAGCAGTGGTGTTGTTTTTGGCATTCCCTTGTTTGTCATTTGCTCTTCTGTTGGTTGTGTGGAATGGATGTGTGGAATGACCGTTCGGGTACTGCATCTCTCCACTGTTCTTTAGAGGAAGTAATTATGGCACAGTTTTCCTGTATCTGTTGTTGTTGCAGGTGCTGAGGATGTTGTGATGGCATTTTCCAGATCAGAGACAGAAGACAGAAGACAGTAACTACAGGACACCTGAACAACACAGAACTGGAGAGGACAGTGAGATTCCTGAAGATAGAGGAGGATGGCTGAGCATTAATAAGTTCCTCTGCCCACCCTAATTGTTCCTTGGTATTCCTTCAGCTTTGTAATGTTGTTTCCCTTTGCCCAACCCTCAGAATGCATCTCACAGCCATCTATTCCTGTCAGATTTTGCAGCTCAGCCGGGCTGTGTTCATTAAGGACAAACCTAAAGGTGTGGTTTTGGTTGGCTCAAAGGGACAGGCTGTGGTTGGCTAAAGGAAGGCAATTTTTCAAACTTGACCAATGGAAACCTTTTATCTCACATTTTATTTTCTATTTTAAAGAGAGTCTCTTGACATCCTACTTCTAAAGAAGCTTTTCATGCTGTGGTGCTTATTTAGGTCAAACTTGTGAATTTGAAGAGGGTTTGATTTGGCTGCATAGAACTGGACGCAACTTGTGATTGGGTGACAATGCAAAAGCTTTCCCTTCAGCTGGCTTGCAGGTATTTTGCTGACTCAAACATTTTCATTGCAGGAAGCTGATGTTTTGGTGCATTGGTTATCTCTTTATACTTATTGACTTGGGGGAGGGAAAGACAAATGTGCTTTGCAATATTTATTACATATACACACATATAAACGCTTTCTTTTGGGGGGTTGTTTTGGTTTTTTGATTGGCTTTGAAGTCATGGTTTTGATTTCCTTTTGGCTGCAGTGTTTCTGATGCAATCAGTTTTTCCATACTCAGCTGCTCTGTGGCCTCGAGCTCTTTTGGGAGCATGTGTCAAAGCAGATTTGGTTCAAGAAGTCCACCTGGTGGGGCTGGAAGCCGGAGCTGCCAGCCCTCGTGGGCCCTGGGAGGCTGTGCCTGAGCCCTGGCACACCTGGCTGCTCAGGGGCTTCTCTTTGCTTCCGACAGAGGAGCTGCAGATATTTTGCAGGAATTGCAAGAATGAGATCTATGGCTGTGACATGAATTTGCCAAATTTGTATAGAGAATATGTGAACTTGTTTAAAATACTACAGAGTTCCACTTTAACCCTTTAATTGCTGCACAAGACTAGCTCTCACATTAGGAACAATTAACGATCATTAACTTAAATCTAGCTTGCGCTGGGCTATAACAAACTGAAGTTTCTAGTCACTTGAAAAATTGTGCATGGTTTCCCTCCTTGCAGCTGTTTGGTGCTAGGGAAATTCTCTGGATCCTAGGATAATAGCATGTTCTTGAGGCACTGTTCCAAGAGGCAGCAGTGCTGCATTAGGCTGTCCAACACTGAGTGTACAGGTGACACTCTCAGGTTTACTCTCTTCATAGCTGCAGGGCCTTAAAACACACACAGACATTCACAGACTGAAAAACCTGCAGTGAAACTCCCGAGGTGCACTGACTGTTCAGGAATCTGCACATAGTCTCCAGCACTGCTGCCTAAAACCAAGCACTTCATTTTCTCTCATGTGTGCAGGTGGTTTTTACAAAACTTCTGGATTTTGCTGTGGGTTGCACTGACTTCGAGATATTTCAGAATCTATTAAAGCTGAACTCAATTCACCTGTTCCTGGTTCTTTTCCTATGGTTGTTAATTATTTGCAGTAACAATTCTAGAATCTGACTGTGACAACATGACCATTTTCATGGCAAGAAATTCTGCTGACAGGATGCTGTTGTGGTCTCAAAATGGGGGGAAAAGCTGGAGAGAAGCCATGGACTGTCTGCAAAAGGAAGAATGGACTTGTGAGCACAAGGAAGAAATTATCTTGAGCAAATAAATACTGTGTAATGAGAGCAACTGTACATCTATTTATGAAAATGCTCCTTTTGATTCAGTTGCAGCTTTGTAAAGTTCTATGTGAAAGTAAATCTTTTACCCCTTTTTGTTGGGGCCGGATACGAAATTTCTTTATTAAAACAAACCAGGAATGAGCCCAAAAGATTCTCTAGATTTTGACTTGGTCGCCTAAGAAGCACTTTTAATGTGGATTTGGTGCAGAGGGGGGCAGGCCTTACAGTGTTGATCGAGGGGGGTACGTGTGACTCTGGCTCAAGGAAGGGGCTGCTCTGTGGTGGCCCTTCAGTGCTAACATTCATCATCCCTGGGTATCCTCAGCTGCTAAGTCTTTTCAAGAAGAACAGTGAAGAGTTTATGTGGTTCAGTCTTTTCACTAAAAATGTAACTGTTGGGGAGGGGGAGCAATACAGTTTTTAATAGCTACTCTTGTTTCATATTGATTTATTACACTGCTCAGCTGCCAAATGAAAAACATTTGGCTTCACTTTTGAGAAAGACTTCCACATACACTCCAGACTTGGGGTCTTGGGTAATCTGTTGAGAAGGATATACTGAAAAAAGCCAGTGTGTTGTATAAACAACATGATTTGGGCTTCAGACACTGGAGGAGTTGAAGTCTCTTGGGAATATTTGTGCTTGGTTGTTACCTGTGTGCTCTGCCCCTTCCCACTGGTGATTTCTTTACTCTCAACCAGGGCTGGAAGATTTATAGTTAAAGAATTCATGTATAAGTTGAGGAGACAGTAGTGGCAAAGAGGACTTTCCAATATTCCCTTTGAATTGTATTTCTAAGCATTTATCTTCTTGCTATGAAAATAAAATCCCCATTCCAGCTGTGGGCATGGATTAACTGGGAGGTGGAGAAGCCCCCACACAGGACATCAGCATGGTGGGCTTGTTTATTGTTTGTACAAATTTCTCTAGCTTTGCCATTGTGCTTTTGCCTTCTCACGTAAACCATTACTAATAAAACCAGGAAATCTAATGTTTTAGAGACCAGAGTTGAGCACAGATCTAATCTGAAATATGTTTGTAACTAGAAAAGGCTTTATAGTTCAATTATCAGTCATATAGTGCTTAAGGCATTCAGAAAGGCAGTGTAAAAGCTTTAGAGGCGTCTTCCAAGAAAAGTACACTCTCTTTGGGTAGTCTTTTGGGGAGAAATGTTCCTTTAGATATTCAAAATGTGCTACTGTACTTTCCCTGCCAAACCTTCCTCGTCTATTTCTCATAACACACTGTGTTTTCCAGAGCTTGAGGAGAAGATTCAGAGCTGAATCCCACCCCTCCTCTGTTCCCAGGTGGGCAGCAGTTGCTGTAGTTGTTGGAAGCTCATTGTGTCTGAGTATGGCCTGTTGTAAAAGAAAATGAGGCTCCACCATTCATCTAGGCCTTGAGTTTGATTCTCCCAGGTCCTAAAATAAACCCTGGAGTGACAGAACATGTGAGCTGGAGGCACAGCAGCACTTTGGAAGGAGACACTGCCTGAAAGAAGCTTGGATCACTAATTAAATTTAAAAAGCTCTTGAGATTCTTTGTTCCTATTTCTACCTAAGGTAAGTAGTCATTAGAAGTTGTATCCTCTTGGCTGCTCCGCGGCCTGTGTGTCTAATGCTTGACCATTAAATCTGTTTCAGTTCCACAAAGTCTGTTTTCTAATTCACCAGCAGCCTAAATAGTCCTGTTAAAGGCTGAAGATTAAATGGCCCATGAAGTAGAAAGACCCATCACCTATAGCAGAGATTGTCTAAATAAGACATTGGGGTCATATGGGGGACAAATTCCTATGGCTGTTGAGAATCCCTTACAAGAACAGAACATGTCTGAAGTTACCAGTGTTCTACATTGCAAAAGGGAAAAATAAGACTAGAAGTCAAAAGCTTTGAATTAAATGTATAAAATATGTTAGAAATTATTTTATGAAATGCACTGAGCGCCTGGGCAGGGAGAGGAATGTAGGATTTGGATTCATTTAAGATCAGTCCTCAAGGACTGTGGCAGAGCTGACAGCAAAAAAGGCTGTGGGGCACTGGGACCAGCAGAAACCAAGAGTGAAGGAAGAAGAGTTTCTGGAAGTTTAAGGAGTCTTGAGTTCTATTCAGTCTCCACAAAAGAAAGTCATTAGTGAGTAGCATCTTTTCCTCACTGTTACCCATCAGAAACAAAGTGTTCCAAAGCTTGGAGTTTAATTAAAGACGTTTAGGAAGCTCCATTAAAGCTGCAGAATAGTTGGTTTGGGTCTAAGAGTGGCAGGAACAAAGAAGTGCTGCAGGGTTGCTGCCTTGGAGGGATATTTGCTGGAGGCAGTTGATTTTTAAGCCACCTGACAGATGTGGTAAATCCAGCCTGAGCACCAGCCCCTGCTGTGGGATGGACCCACTTGTTACCAACAAGAGGTGTGTGTTGTGTGCAGAGCAGCAGCCACAGGAAGTAACATCTGTTTTTCAACTTCTTTGAGCTGAAGTGTTTTCATTTCATCCTTAAAGATCCTGACAGTTAGGCCTGGATGAATAATTCCAATAAAGTTAGGCAGTGTGAATGGCCTCACACAGAACTAGCTTGAAAGGGCATTAAAATGTCAAATTTCTGTAATCAGGAGCAGGCACAGCACCAATGAATGAACTGGTGGACAGACTTTTCTTGCAGCCTCATGTGATCAGTGATTTGCATCCTGCAAAGTCTGTACCATGTGTATCTGAATTCTGGAGCAGTCAGGAAATAGGTCACTGGATTGCTGTGGAGGTCCTTCCAGATCTGCCTTAGACTCGCTGCACTTACAGACACTTTGTGCTGCAGTTTCCCTTAAACCTCCTTGTTACTGATGTTTTTCAGAGTTTTACAAATACAAAAGTGCTGTATAACAGGGAGGAGCACTGTTGTTACTAACCAAGGTAGGAGCTTGGATCTGTTCCCTGCCAGACTGAGGTAGGTTCCCATCCAAAGACAGAAATCACCTACTGCCTTCTGAGCTCTGCTTTCATTTGCTCTGCAGCTGATTTGCCCTGAGCAGGATTCCTGCTGTATGTTGTAAACAGCCTGGCTGGTTTCCTTTGCAGCCTGAAGCACTTAAATTTGGGGATTGTTTATTTTGGAAAGGAGAAAAAAAATGTTTTGAAGCTTTATAACCTGGCCTGCTCACAAGCTGCCTCATGTATCAGCGTGAAATGGTTCTATGCACAGAGCTTTTTGCTGCCTTGACATTTTCCAGGTTGACTCTCCTTGGTATTAAATGGTGCTCTGTGACCAGAGGCATGTGAAACTCAGAAAATAAACTTTCAGCCTTTGTTTCACAATTGTAATAATAACTCCAACCCAAATATGGACTGATGCCTCCGTACTTTAGTTTTTCACCATTGATAGTTCTGCTGCTCCCTTCTGATGCAGTTAGAAGTGAGCAATCCCCACAGGGGCTGGAGAGGGTCCTGTCTGTCCATGACGGGAGCAGCTGGAGGTACCTCTTCCCATGTGTTGTGCCTGTCAGTGATACTCAGCACCTGAGCTCTTTGCCCACCTGCCAGAGAAGGCCCTTTACCCACTCTGTGAGCAACAGGTAGTTAATATCAGGTTTTTTCCCAAGGTTATAAAATACTTCAGCTTAACCTTGGTACTGTAAGTTGATTCAGCTGAATCCTAAGGTTACATCTGTGTTCTCAGTTGAGACGCTTAAAATACTAGGGATGCATTTAGTTAGATTTATGTTTGAATGGGTATTTAATAGTATTCTTGGCTTAACTGTTGGGGTTTTAGCTCCAGGTGAAGGGTAAGTTCCCTGTGTTTCATTTTAGTGCACACCTCTGTTGTACAGCTAATTTCATGCTTTGGAAGACACAAATCATAATTAAGTTACACAGGCACACGGGGTTTGCACTGCAGTCCCTGTGTTGTCACATAAAACACATCCCCAGTTGCAGTGAGGTGAAAGTAATTCCACTACTCTGGCTGTAACTCGGGAATCTCCTGATGGAACATTCCAACTGATGGAAGGAGCAAGGATGATTGTTCTGAAAATACTTTTGCCAGAAGAGGGGAATTCTGTGAGATGAGCATGGAAAACATAAGTCCCCATCAAGGCTGAGACACCTGAGCAGGGATGTGGCTCCAAACCCTTGCTCCCTGCTGAGCTTGTTCCCTGCGTTGAAGGGATGTAAAGTTTCCATGATTTCGGAGGAGGGTGCTGCTTCAGAAGAGAGCAGCTTTGGATGTTATTATGTACCTACGTTTGTCCCATGAAATAGAATGCAGGGAGTTACTTGATCAAGGAGTGACACAGGAGCTCGTGTTGCTGCTGACTGTGCACTGTAATCCATGTTCAGCTTTGCTTGTGACTTCCTAATCGGAGGGCACAGTGTAAATTGCCTTGGACGTGATTGGAATGGACAGTGGTAGCTGAGCGTTTGCCTTCAGCCTTTTGTCATGCACCTCGAGTGGCTGGAGCAGGCAGACAGCGCGTGTCCCTGATCCGTGTCCGCAGCCAGTGCCGGGGCTGCGCTGCTGCCTGGGCACGGTGGGGCACGGCCCTGCCTCCTGCCAGGAGAAGAGCTCACGGTGTAGTCTCTGCTCAGTGGTGGGTTTTTTGATGGCTTGATTCTGCTAAATCTCTGGGGTGTGTGTGGAGGGAAATAGGGGCAGGTCAGGAAGGGATGAGTTTCTGTAGGTGGAAGCACAGGAGGAGAGTTCTGCCTCACTGTTGTGTTCTCATAAGCTTCTTTGAGCCTACAGAAAGATGATAATTAAACTAGACAGCATCTTAAGCTTTTGCCTTTCCTTGCCAGCAGCACCAGACTTCAGTCTCCCTCTAAAAGGAGCTGTGCCTCGTGCTGGTTCTGTACATCCTGAGCTGCTCTCACCGCATCTTACAGCGGTGCCTTTGGTTTAGTCTGACCTTGACCTTGAGGTCACAGGTTTCTGTCACTAAATGGGGTATGTGGACTTACCTTGGCTGTTGTAGCTACATGATCATCTTTACCTGATTTTTTTCTTCTGTCTAAATGTAGCAAAGTCTAGATGTCAGAGGATTGGAGCAGTGCAAGGAATTAAATTAAATCTTTTCACTTTCAGTGCTATTGTCAAAAGGAGGAGGTGAGACTTGGATAACTGAGAAGTGTTTTGATAAACTACATCCCAGTAATGATGAGGAAGGGCTTGCTAAGGGTTTTGCAGACACCAAAACCAGCAGAGCTCAGAGTCTACCTGCTGTAGTAAGTAGCAGACTAGCCTGGTACCACTGTGTGTGCAAAGGCTGCCAGCTCATATCCTTCTGCAGAGAAGGTCCTTGGGGGTTTAAATAGAGAATTTGTCAGGAGCAGCACCTTGACTTGAGTGCTGGTGAGATGGATCACAGAGAACAAGATCTTTGGCACAGTCAGATCCTAGACCTGGTCATGCTTACAGCTGGAAGTCAACACCTCGAATTCTGCCCAGACAGAAGGAACATTAAATTCAGCTGTGTCAGGCTGCTGCAGAGCAAAGACAGAAAAATACTTTTGAAACACGGGAACTATTAAATATCACTGAGGGATCATAACATTCTATCTGCAGGATTAGGTTGTGGCTGAGTTGAGCCTCAGTCACAGTTAAATTGGTTCTGTAATTCTAAAATGACACTTACTGACATCTTTGCAGGAGAGGCCACACTGCTTTTGTGATCTGTTTGAGTGTGTTCTGTCACCTGGGTAGAAAGAAGAGGTCATGTGTGTTGTTTTTTTAGTCTCCTGTCTTGACAAGAGTGCAGAAAGTTGGTTTCTGTCTGGACCTGAATAAGTCTTTGTGAAGGTTGTTAGCACCATTCTTGCTTAGAGCTAAAAAGAGAGGGGGAGCACTAAGGGAAGAAAGGGATTAAAGGGGAAAACCCAGTAGGTTATAAATGCATTTTCCTCTGTGCTGGAGGTTAAATAATATTTAATGTGTGTGACAGATACTGTGATTAAGGAGCTGTTAGGCAGAATGAGAGCTAGGCAAAAAAGGGAGCAGAGATGCTTGAGGGAAAAGGGTATGAACATGTACTAGTGCTGAATTCTCTTGTGCATGTCTACTTTGTGTAGATATGTGGCTTTGTGTGCCTTTCACTGGAAAAAAAATAGGATATTCTACAGACATTTAGAGTGCTTTTCCCCTTCGTTGCTTTAGCATCTTCTCTGTCTGAGATGTGTCACTGGTTACTAGTGACATTACTTTAGAAAATGATCAGAGGCTCTAATCCCTGCTGCTACTTCAAGGTCTAGGATTAGGACTGTAGAATGGCATATGATAATCTTGTACATAAAGCATGGCTTTAACAAATGGAAAAGGTTTATCCTGTTTACTCTGTTGCAGACAGACTCGCCCCTCTGTCTTGCTCAGTTTGAGGACTCCTCAGTCACTGCAGAGCCTCTGGAGTTTTAGCTGTCATCATATACCCCGCATTCAAATCAGTGAAACCTGGGCACTCAGACTCAGTTTTAGATCAGGTCAATAAATACTTGACCTATCCTGGGTCGTATTTTAATGTTCCACAGACGCCTGTCATTCCCAGAGGCTCTTCCTCATGCTGCACGAAGCTGCCTATGTAAGCTGGGCTTCAGACAGGATGATATGCCTGTCTCATCTCATAAGCTTTTTACTTCCACTCAATGGACAATGTCTCATTGAAGCATCAGTAAACAGGGAGCAGTGTGTGCTGTTAGCATGCACTACAAAGCACTGTACTTCAGTCATTTAACACAACATGGGATTTAAAGCCCCCCCCCCGCTTCCTTTTGCAGAAGACAGTGTGTCATTCCACTTGTTCAGCTGATCCACTTTTGACAGACACAGAACGGAGGATGGAGCAGAAGGAGAAAAAGTAAAAAGTCTCAGTTCGGAGGCTCTTTGTCCAGACTGAAAATAAGAGAAAGCCTGGAACGTTAAAAGGTCCCGGTGAAGTAGAAGCTCATGGCTGTTGAATGTTTGTTTGAGTAGTGGGATGGTCCTTGAGATCCTGTGGGGTCCAGCAGAAGTAGTTCCCATGAAAGAGGTGGGCATATAACCTTTTGAAAAGAACTCACTGGAAATGTTTTATCTTACCTCACTGCGCAGAGGAAACCTTGGAGTTAACAATCTACTGGATACATTAAAGCAGCGCACGTTGGGATGGGGTAATTATTCTAAATCACTCCGATTCATTAGCATATATTGGGTTGGTTGGGGAGGGACTGCTGAGTACCGAGGTCTGTTCTGCCTGGTATGTGAGCCTTAGCTCAGTGGATGTTTGTTTCCTGCTTTGTTAGGACAAATCAGCTCTTTGCTGGCTCCCTTTTAGGGTTAATGTGTTCATAACACCTATTCAAAAGCCACTGAATAGAATTCTGCTGTTTTCCTGCTGGTGGTGGGTCAGTGGCTGAGTCAGTAATAGCAACAACCCTCTGTACGTTCCCAGAACGGTGTCCCACTGCTTTAACACAACCTTCCCACCCCGGGACGGGTCGCGGCCAGCATTTAACCATCTTCCTATTCAGAACAGCAAGGGAGGGCAGCACCCAGCTTTGCCGAGGGCACACAGATGTGTTCCTGCAGGGAGACTGTGTGCCTTGGAGCTCCCCACGGCGGGGCAATCGGCCGCTGCCGCTGGCGAGGAGCTCCGGGTGCCTGGGCAGCGCTAATCGGGCTGCCCGTTCCCGTAATCCCCTGATCCTGCCCGTGCGGGCGGTGTTTGCGTGTGTGCCCTGCTCCCCGCTCGGGGCCGGCTCTGGCGTGCGCAGCAGCGATTAGATGGGCGGCGATCAAAACATGATTAGCAAAGCTGCAATTAGAGTGGAGGCCAGGAGGGCAGTGGCTTACTGCAGGAAGGGTCACAACTGGTATCTGTCAGAACAGAAATAAATATGGCAGATGACAAAGGATTTAGCTGCACTCGTGTCTGAGGAGACTGTAACTTAAATAGCCAGGGCACTGCCAGGAAGAAGCTGGGAGCACTGGGATTTTATAGAAAGAAGAGGGGGGGGGGAAAGAGAGGAAAAAAGAATAGGGAGAAAAAAGGAAAGAGAAGGGGGAAAAGAAGAGGAAGGAGAAAGGCGGGGGGAAAGGGGAAAGAAAAGAAAGGGAAAAAATACAAAAAAGCAANAAAAAGAAAAGTAAGATGGGGTTTTCCTCCTGACCAGGTAATTTCAAAAGGGACTTTTTAAAACACCAGAGGTAGGTTATGGAGGTAAAACATAGCCTCAGAAATCGGGATATCTGCATCAATTCTAAATTTTGTCCCAGACAGTTTTTGTGACTGACCTACAGGAATGATCTTCATCATTTCCTTCATCAGCCCGAGAGTACAGGCAGTGCAGGTATTGGCCATGCTTTGCTGAGGTTTGGGAAGCTTTGAACATATCAATGTGTGCAATTCTCTGAGGCTATGTGGAAGATGTCTCTTGAAGGTGCAGCCTCCCTGCCAGATGTGATGCCTTTGAGATGGCCAGGAGTGCAGAGGGGTCTGTACAAGTAGAGGAAGAAGAGTTTGTGAGAAACCAATTGCAAGACAAACAATGGCATGTTTTTAAGGACGTGGTGCTGAGGAACCTTCCGCCAAGTTCCTGTCCTGTTGCAGAATGAGCTAACATTTTGCTCCTTCTTTTCCTCCTCTCCCAAAAATACACTTAGAGAAGGAAACTGCTGGAATCCTTCTTTCCATTGCGGGGCTTTTTTAGCCATAGCGTGAGACCGACTGGAGGTTCAAGATATGCTTTTAGAGAAAACTATGGAGAAATAGTAACTTGTTTTTAGAGGAATAATTTGTCCTGAAGGTAAAAACCCAAATCTTTGAGGTGTCTGTGAGTACTTAATTTAGTGAAATCTACCCACCTTGATGTCTTACAGCAGTAAGAGTGCTTGTTTTGTTTTGTTCCTTAATATTCCTTTGCAATATCTGCCAAGCGTTGATTTGTGGATGACCTGCGCTGTTGTAAATGATCTTGGTTGACCCTTTGTCACTTTTGTTTTTGCTAAATGTCACTGAGTTTCACAGATGCCAGTGGGAGATCAGAGGTTTTGGTACCAGGGAGCCTTTGAACCTGTGATGGCATTGCTGGAAGAGCTGCGTGTGGCAGTGCCAGTACAGTCCTTATGGCCCTGCTGCTTCAGGCTGATTGTCATGCTGGATACACAACTAGAGGATGGTAGTTTGGTTCATTCTGGAATCTCTGAGATAGGCTGCAGCCCAATAGGAGAGCACTGGCTCCTTTTTTTGCTGAAGAACACTGCTGGAACTTCTCTGTATAAGCTCATTTGAAAACTTGTTGCTTGATTTTATTAATATGTGATGATTTGGCTCCTTTTACCTACAGAAAATTACTTATCAGAATAAAATGTAAGAATATTGGCTACAAAAGGGGAAAATAAAGAGTGTAATTGTGTTAATTACCAGAATACCAGACATGTAATTAACATGCCACAGGAATAAAGAGCAAATGTACTAATAGCACATAATTGGACCTAAACTACACCCTTGGTAGAAGTCTCTGCAATGGAACTGTTGTGTTTGTGCTCCTTTTCAAATTAGCAATAAGGAATAAATTAACATCCATTTTCTTGCCCGTACAAAGACGGAATCATATTGTGGGGCCGGGTAATGAATTCAGAGAATGCCTTTACATTCCCATATGGCTCTTGGGGAGGGGAATACTCATGCACAAGGCTCTTCTCCCTTGCAGGGGGAAGGCAGAGAGGAAAACCTCATTGTGTGACCAGATGTTTGCAGAATACCGTGAGCCTAAAAAATACAAAACATCTGTAAGCTGAGGAATTTAAACACTGTCACCAGTACCTGGTGCAAATATACGAGTTGGTTTATCCACCCATCCATTTATACCTGGTGTGTTACTGGACTGTGTTGTCAGACAAGGAAATAGGGTGGGGGCAAGACACTGTCCCAGAGGGACATCTGTGATAGAACTGGAAAAAACCCCATAGTTCTTCACTCAGCAAAGACTTACGTTAATAAAGCCTAAATATCATTGAGGTCCTTAACAAGTATTGCTTTTTAGGTAAAGACTTGAAAGCCAGTCTGTTCAAGATATTTCAAGGTATTTACAGTATATCTTGATTCGAGGTATTTCAAGGCATTGCAGCACTTGTTAATTTTCCCTCCCCTCTTTGTTCCCTTCTTTCCTAAATATGTAAATGGAAAGCCTAGAAATTCTGTCTTATTCAGTTGTAATGCACCTGTCACCACAGTACCCAGACACCTGCCTTTTGCTTCACAGAAGTATTGTGAGAGTGCATTAATTAACGCTTGTAAATGCTCGGAGATCCTGGGATGGAAAGTGCTAATGAGTTGTAAAATATTATAATGATGATGCAGAATATTCAGTCTCCCTTTGTAAGGAAAGACTTGCATCTCCCCTTCATGGCTTTCATGTTTCTGGATGCATATTTTGGTATAGAAGGAAAGTGTGAGTAGGAAGAAGATTGAACAAGGTGGAAAGATTGCTAATGCTGCTGGTTTTCTTGTGAGGGAGCTGGTTGGTTTCATGTACTTCTTTGCTTATTGAATTTTCTTTTTGTCTCTCTGATGAACCCCTACTTCAATGGCTTGTTGAGAATTCTCTGAACATTCAGAAATGTCAGGGGAGAAGATTTTCTTCTTCAGATTGCTAAGGCCTTCATTTGCATCCCCTAAATCAATTCTCATACATGATCAAAGCAGTTCTGGAAATTTTCAAGTGTGGGGAAAACCAGTCCTCTAATTTTTTCTCCTCTAAAATATACAGTCAGGTTCCAAAGCATTAAAAAATAATAATAAAGTCTTAATCTACTGAATCTAAAACCACATGAGTTTTATGCCTTTCTATGTTGAGAGTGTGTATATTGGGGACAGCAAGGCTAGAAATGATCTAACAGGTCACCTGTGTGTGTTTTGTCTTCCAGCTGGCAGGGGCATTGCTCTGGCATTGTGTTGTGGAGTTTTCTTTTGAATGACCCAAAAGATGCCTCTACTGCCTGCTGCCTTACAAGAGTATTCTGGGGCTTCATAGACCTCATTGTGCAGAATTAATCCTTTATAATTACCCCAAATTATCTTTTTCTTAGTTTCATTATTGTTTGTTCTTCCTGCTTGCCTTAGACTGATAAAGCCATGTCAGAACCAGAAAACAGCAAAATTCAAATTCCCCAGATACTTTGGGATTGCCCTGTTGCCTTTTCCAGTGGGGATGGGAGCAGCTAGAGTGGTGCTGTGTTACCGCTCCTCACAAGCTGCTCTTTCATTGCCCTCATCTAATATTTTGCTTTAGTGTGCATGCAGCTCTCTCATGAGCCTAATTACTGTGTGGTCTCTATGGCAATTGGTCCCTTCTCAGAAGTAGTTTCAGGGCAGCTGTGATAAACTGGTGGAGGAGATAAAGCTGGGTTTTAACTTCCTATTAAAAGAAATCATCATCTGCAAACACACTACTATGCAGACATTAATTGCACTGAGATGAAAAACAAGCCCACACTTGGTTGCAGCCTCTTTATTTAAAGACAGCCATTTTCTCAATGCAGTTCTAGACTATTTGGCGTTTGAGCCCTTTCCCTATGCGTCCCCCTTTAAACAAGAGTCCAAGTCTAATATCCAGAAGTAACAGTGCATATTCTGCACGTATTCAAAATCCTTTATGGTCCTGAGTTCTAACAAGCAGATCCAGATCTGCCGTTGATGTACCCGGGCATGTCCTGCTGCTCCCTGTATTCACGGTGTGCATTGCCTGCCTTTCAGGAGCAGGCAAATGCATTCATTTTTCCCTATCACCCTATCTTTTCTGTTCTGGCTGCTCAGCTGCACTCTGACAAGCGCAATAAATGTGTCCTCCTGGGTCCTTGCAAGCCGGGCATTAGTCACACTGTGCATTTCAAGGACATCAGGCCGATAGGTTTTCAGCTGAAACAGAAACATGTTCTGCCAGGAGCCATTTGTTCCAGTTTTGTTGCTTACCAATAAAATAAAAATCAATGGTTTTTTGGAACCTGAGAAGCAGGTCAGAGAGTAGGAGGGAGATAAGTGGTAAAATGAAGGTGCTGAAGTTAGCTCCCTGAGTTTCTCTGAAGTAATGGCATGTAGCATTGGGGCAGAGTGAGGATTTCTGTCAGCATGGGAAAGGCAGTTTGCTCTCGCAGACAGGAACAGGACAGCTCTTGCCTAACAGCAAACAGGGCTGGTGCACAGCAGGTCCCACACTGGGTGATTGAAATCAATTTGAGTTTTGTGAAACAAAATGAGAGGATGTTGTATTTGCTGCACTTCAAAATAAGTGCCAGTGGAACATCCGTGGTGACAGGGATCAGGATTTCATTTGGCTGCCTCACCCCGCGTGCAGGGCCCATCCTGTCTGTATCAACCTCTCAACTGTCAGTTCAAACCTCTCAGTCATCCAAGGAAACAAAGACATGGAACTGATCCTAAAATACAGACTAAAGAATTGTTTGCTTTACTGAATCAGTGCCTTAGTCACAACTGACTCAGAGGAGTTTTGCTTAGAAAGTGAAATGCCATCAATGCCTTCTCCTTCCTTGGAAATTTCCCAGTTTCAGCGTGACTGATTCAGCTGATTAATTCTTCTGAGCTGGTAGAGTCATTGTGTAATAAATAAGGTTTACCTGGACATAGCATTTCTTTTCTTAAAAATGTCTCTTCCTAATTCTGCAGAATCAGAACAAGTTAAATGAGTTCTGATGGTAACACTGAAATCCCCTTCTCACTGTGGTGCGTGGTGCTGGGCTTTCTCCTGTTATAATGCATGATGCAGCCCAAGTGAAATGCAGAGCTCTTTTAAAATGTGTTTTTGCCACACCTAATGATAATTTATTTTGCAAAAAATGTTTTATTAGAGTATGTGTACGTGAATGCCGACTGGCCAGACGTTCAGCCCTCTTCAGATACCTTTATATTGACATTAAAGCTCTGTCCATAGTTAGGTTCCTAATCAAATTCCAATATTTGGGTGAATACTGGGTACGTGTTACACCATGTATTCATCAATGGGCAATCATCTTTCAACTGATGGTATCTTGCCTAGCAAATCTTTACTAATGGGGTGGTCCTTACTCAGACATTACGTTAGTAAGCCTAGTTTGAGAGTCACACTGTGCTGGACAGTCCTACTCTCCATACAAACACATCATGTAGCGCCCTGTCAGCTGAAGCTGCGTTGGCAGAATGTAAAGCCTCAGCTCTCTGGCAACAGATGGGCTCCAGGCTTCTTCTGACATGATCTGCCATCCAGCATATGTTAGCCAGGCTGAGAAATCAAGGAGGTTTAGACTGAGGCTTTAGCTTTATTTAAAAAAAGAAAGATGTCTTAGCTCTTGATAGAGCAGCTGCCCTACAGTCAATGGAATAAATGTGGAGTAACTTGGCTAAGGGAGAGCTCCAGAGCACAGGATAGTAACTGGGGGTTGTTCTATGTGTTGGGCTTCAGGGTACGGCTCTTCAGGTTCCTACTCTGCTCTGCAGACACTTGAGTACAGCGAGTAAAAGTGGTTGGTTTTGAGGATGGAAGAAGAAGAACATTTTTCCTTTGGATACCCAAATGCAGTGGCTTGTACAGACCAGATTCTGGCACACCCTGAGACCCGCCTGGCTGCTCCAGGGCAGTGAATAGGTTGGTTTCTCACCTCTGGTTTCTCCCCCACCTCGAGTGTGGGGTGACCAGGTAGTCAGCCCTGGGCTTGCCTCATGAGGGAGGGGGAGGCTTTTCCAGCACAGATCAATCTTGGTATTTAACTTGCACAGAAAATAAGGAAATACCACATAGCTAGGATCCTGAACATTTTGGACTTTATTTTTATTTCATTGTAGGAGTGAAATGGCTAATAGGTACAAAGCATGAGTAGTCAGATCTAATTATAGAATAAGTTGGTTGCATTTTAATTGTCAAAACTCAGACCATGGTATTGATATTTTTTCCTTTGTTGAAACATTTTCTAATTGAAATTTTTGCTAGTAGAGCAAAGAACTTATCTATTATAGGACAAGTTCTGCGCAACTCAATGAAAATTCTTGATTTAGATAGTACTTGGAAATTTTTCCAAACAGAACTAATCTTTTGCCTTGATAGAAGTCACTAAGCCTACACTGCAGGGGTTTGTTACTCTGCAGAGCGAGCTGAGTGCCTCTGTTTCTCCCTTTGGGCAGGGTTACAGCCGTGCGGCGGCACAGCCCTGCGCACCTGGGGAGCACCAAGGAGCCCGTTCAGTCTGTGAGCATCAGCCTGGAGAGACTCGCTGATGCACCAAGGTGTGCTCATGTTGGAAGGGGACGCATTCCTGCAGGACTGCACTTTTAGAGCTGGGAAAACAGCAAGATGGGGGTGCTGGGTTAATGGTTGGATTTAGTGATATTAAAGGTGTTTTCCAACCTAAATGATGCTGTGATTGTTTGTACCTGGTGCTTGTAGCACCAGGTGTTGGCAGATTGCTCCTGCCCAGCAACTGACCAGGTTTAAGCATCCCATGCCAGTGCGTCCCTGTACCTGTCTGCCTTTGGCATCAACTTTGGGTTGGGTAAAACCCAGCGGTTTTGCCTTTTTTTCTGAAAAGGTGTGTGAATGTTAGGGTGAAAGCATTCAAATAGCTTTATACAGGGTTAATTCTTTCTTAAATAGCTTCATACGGGGGTTAACTCTTTCTAACGACTTGGGGCTTAATCAGCATTTATTAAATCAGCTGTGTGAGGCTTTGGAGGGGCACCAGCTTCCCTCAGCTGTTTGATGCGTCGAGGAGGCCCTGGCTCGGCCCCGCTGCTCCCTCTCCGCAGCCCCGCGGCTCGGTTCAGCCCGCGGTAAGAAGCCAAAAGAAGCCCAGAGCGCCCGAAGCAGCTGTGGCGGAGCCGCTCCCGGGCCCGGCGGGCGGGAGGTGC
>WEIT01001491.1:112588-169214 GCA_013389985.1 Dryoscopus gambensis
CACTTGTTGCCGGGGGGGTCCCGCGGGCAGACCCGGCCGGAGCGAGTCCGGGCAGAGCCGCGGCGGGAGCGGGGATAAAACCCCTCGGAGAGCCCCTGGGCAGCCGGGCCTGGCTGGGCTGGCGCGGGAAATCTCCGTGCGGGGATGAGCCGGAGCAGCGCCTGGGCCAGACCGTGCGGGTTCGCGATGTGAGCGCGGGCCTGGTGGCTATTGATTGATCCCGAGGAGGAGCAGCATCATACGCATTGCGGGGCTGCTCCCCGGCAGGCTTCAGTGAGAGGCTCGGAGACGCTTCCTCACCTGAAGGTTACCCCTGGCATCGGGAATGCTGTTTCTGCAAGATTCAGCTGATCGTATGATGAGATTTAAGAGTGTTGAATAGGAGTGTACATTAGAAGTGCGGCTGTAAAATGGCTTGTAAATACGTTGAAGGGAAGTTCTTGATCTGAAAAACAGGTCGTTATGGACACATCTTGCTGCAGTTTCCCTATGTGGATCAAGAAGCTGCTGCCATAGTAAGTCTAGGAACTCCTCTGCCAGCTGTTTCAACAGTGGCCATCGTTTACCTATATAAGATCCCTCTACAGTTTGTTCACCAGTGATCTTGGAATCATTAAATGTAATCTTTACCACACTAGTACACAAGCATAGTGGCTTTCAATTCCATCATTTGAAATTAGGAATAAGATTAAGATCAAAAACCATTTTCCAAGAAAGCTGATACATGCTTTGGAAACAAATGGCAGATATAGGCAGCGTTACCCAGGACAGCACTGGTAGGCAGCTTTTCTGCAGCTTGTTAGAGGCAGTACCTTTTTTCAGTCAGATCTACAGAGCTGCTGGACTGCAGGTCCTGATCTGTTAAACTTCATCACACATAACTGAGTTACAGAATGAGGGCTGGTTTGGCTTAGCGTGTGCAGTTGCCTTAGTCCTTGTGATGTTTTGTCTGCTGTAGGTAGGCCTGTTAATAATGTTCCATGGCGATGCGTTTAGTGACAAGCTCTGGAGAACACCTGGAAAGCTGCAAGGGCTACTTGTTTTCATTTCCCTGTTGTTAGGAAAGGCATTTGTTTGGAAGCATTTATGGTAAGCTTTCCATTTTGTGCTGTATTACTGGTTCCATTTTTCTTCAAGTACAGCTTCATCTTTTTCGTATGTGACTTTAAAAGTCCTTGTGACTGAGTTTGCTGAGATTTGTTGTAAGTGGTGAAAATGGAATTGCGCTTGGTTCAGTAATATTCAAAAATGGATTGGAAAGGCTACACCAGAGTGGTGAGTTCCACTTGCCAGTTCTGCTGTTCCTGTTGTTGAAACAGGGTGAGAAATGGTTTCTTTTTTGATGATGGAAAGAAAGGGAAATAGTGTTTGGGGGATGCGATCTTGCACAAAAGGCAGGTGTGAGCTAGCTGACCTGTCATCTTCCCTGTAGTTATTTTAAGAGCTGCAGAGAGTGATTTTGGGTTCTAAAGAGTCATTTTCCTGTCCAGCTGGTGCAAAACTCTTAAGCTAATCAAATTTGTTTTGTAATTGATCGAGTTGACCCAAATATTTCTAAGCTTGTTGCAGTGGAAAAGCAGTACCTAGCAGTGCATTCAGACTGTGTTTATGGGTGAAGCAGTTGGATGTTTCTGACCAGAGCTGGACAGGGAGTGGAATGGAGGAGTTTCCAGAGGAGGAGGCAGCGCAGCTCCCGGCTGCTGCTTCCATGGGTCCTGACCAGGTAGAGCGATAGACCTCTGTTGTCTTGGGGCCCTTCCACCTTATTATTGTATAGGAAGGGTATTGATGAAAGTAATACTTTCTTGAGGAAGCTTTGCTGATCTGTGATTATTTCAGGAAGTTATGTAGTGCTGAGAATGTCTTAAATCCAAACCACAAACCACTTTGTTACTACCACAGGCTTGCTGCAGATGTTTCTTTGACACAGGAACAGCCTTTGTAATGTAGGGCTCGGGATTAGGTAGGTTTCTTTCTCCTTTCTAGAGGCAAGGAATTGTAGCACTACCCTAAAGCATTATGTAGAGACAGTTTGGCTATTTATGGGGCCTGGGGTTTTTTATTCTCCAAGTATTTATGAAAATAAGAAACCACTGAGAAGAGATGGAGAGGTCTAGTACTGGTTAATTCTATGATAGATAGTGCTTGGGAAAGCATTATATACAGCCATATATTCATGCAAACAATTTTAATCTCTCTTTCTATATGTGTTATTGAAAATAATGCACTGCTGTGGAAACTGAAATGGAGGAGAGATGGTCTGGGCAAGCATGGTTTACGTTGTGTTTGGAATAGTCTTGTGCTGGTTGTCTTCTCCCGTGTTACTAGGCTGCAGGTTGTGTTGTCTGTGCAGAGTTAGCAGGAAAATTTGTCAACGGAAACTTCTCTAGACTTAATAAATATATGTTTGGTTTGAGTTCTTAATGTTTCTGCAGGCAAAAAATCACCAGTTGCAGGTAATTGCAAAGATTTTTTTAAGAAGAAGGAAAGAAGCTGGGCTCATGGGGCTCAGTTTCTCATGGAAGTTAGAAGGGTTGAAGTTAAATGCAGGTCAGGCCACAGCTCTTCATAATGTGAACATCCCACAACTTATAATTCTGGTATTTTGGGTAAAACAGCCTTTCCTGCCATGAAGCCCAAGTATGTGATAGCTGAGTGGCTTGTGGCTCTGAAACTGTTCTGCAGAGAAGAAAAAACTTCTGTAGCCATTGAAGTTTTCTGAACAAAAGCACTTCGACCATTTTTCTGGGCCTTATTCTCTTTAGGTCCATTGGGAGAAGTCTCTCCAAAATGTGGTTTATGATGTTAAGGGCCACACCTCTTGTAGCATTATTGTTACTGTCAAAGACTGAAGCAATATCTCAAAAAATGGGAGAGTTTAGTGAGGCGGAAGCCTTGGTCTTAAATAAATCTTGTTTTGCACTCTAATTTATTTGTTTTGTACTGATTGACTCACATTGGCTTCTGTAGGGACTAAACCTCCTTAGGAGCCTTTAGAAGGGATTATTGGAAACCTCAGTGCCTTTGAAGAATTGTCTGTCTGTCCTTTGTTTATAGTATTAAGTCTCATCTCACTTGCTTTGTATCTGATTGAAAACAAGTGCAGCTACTGCTCCCAGTGGGTTTCCCTGTTTTTAAATGGAGTCAACAAGTAGAGCCAGAAGTGCCAGCTATACCGAGGTGATGTTTGCTGTATTTCTAAATACTGTTTCCTTTCAAGGAGCGAAGTTTATAAATATGACAACAGTTGAAAGGGAAGGGGTTTCCACTCTTGCACTATAATTAGCAACATTTAAGATAACATTAATTTAATGTTTGTAGTTAAAGGCTTATGTTTTCTATTTCAGTCTTCTGTTTAGTGTAAAACATTTAAAATTTCACTTGAAAAATTAAGGCTTTGTTGTCTTAATCCTATTTAAACTGTTTTGTGGTGGAATCTTTGTTTTCCCTGCCAGGCTTTTATCCAAATTCAAATTTGGTCAGTATATCCTCTGTCTAAGGTCTTTGGTGCTCTGAATGTTTCTTCTGTTGCAGTTGTGGGTAGTAAAAATTGCAAATAGTTTCTAATCAGTCATTTGCATGTCTCTTAGTTTCATCCGGCTTATAGCAAAACTTCCATGTATCTTTGTACAAATAAAATCAGATTTAGGCAACTGGTTCAGTGGAGAATGAGAAACTTTCTGTAAGTGGTGATAAACAAGAGATTTTTCTCTAGGCAAAATATAATTTAATAAAACCCTGTTGAATCCCTACAGCTATTGGTTTGAATGTGGTGTTTGAAGAATTAGTGTTACTGTACAGGCTCATAGTGTAGGCAGCTGATAGTTTATAAACATTATCTTGTGCTCCAGTGTATGGCAGCTGAGCTTCCAGAGCAGGAGTTACAAGTGCTCCTTAACTGTGGCAAAGAATCCAGGATAGAGATCTGAAGTGGTGGGATGAATTTCAGCCACTGCGTTTTCCTTCAGCCGGGAGCCATAGAGGGCAATGGTGGATGTCTGTGCCCTTGCTTAATCCCTGTCCTGGGATTTTCCAAGTGAGTCTCCTGGATTCGCTTCTTCGTACTTTGTCACTGCCTTCAATTCCCAGCAATGGAAACGGTAGTTTGTCTTGGAACCTCATACTATGGATAAGTTCCATGCTATCAAGAAAGTCACCATTTGAGCAGAATTTGTGTTCAGTTTTATCCTATTGTTTGTAGCTGGTTGTAGGATGATGACTTTTGATAAAATTTTAGGTATGAGAAGACCCAGTTAAATAAACAAATACAATAAATCTTTTCATTTCCACTGGTTGATATCCAAAGTTAATCCTGGGTCTTTTCTCCTGGAGGCTGGGGGCAGGAGCTGTGAGTAGCAGGCTGGGCAGGACAGAACACACATTGTAATCAGGCCATGCTACGCCCTTTCTTATTCAACTTTACTTTCAGGGTGGAGAAGGCATATTTCATTCTGTAGCTCTTCACTTCTTGGCTGGACTATATTTCTCTGTGGTTAGGTACTACACAGACTTGTTCTTTTAATGATATGGCTTGAAATTTCATCAGAACAGTGCTAAATTACAACTATTCAGGGTAAGACGTGTTACAGTTTTTACTGTCTCACTGAAAGGCATCCTTGTGATCTCTCACAGCAAGAGGAAGACAATTAAGCGAAAGATACACAGTAATCAGTTTTTTCAGACCTTCAGGACAGAAGTAAAGGACTCTACTAGTTCATCTAGTGCAGATGGAGTGCAGTTCATCTGTGTTGACAGACAGTATAAATCTCTTTTTGTGAATTTTTCTCTGAATTTTTCATGAGGTCTCAAAGGTACATTTTCAGAATGAGGATTTTGTGTTTACTGTCATTAGATTGAACAAATAGGTTTCAAACTCTAGTACTTGTTCTTGAGTTTAATGTGTTAAACTGGTTAATTCTTAAGAATTTATTTTGACATGAATCATCTTGATTCAGTTCTAACAATATGCAACATGGCTAGACAGCACTGTATATTAGAAATAGTTATCTAGAAGAAAAAGTGTTCCAGCTACAGTCCTTTCTAGTTGAGGTGTGTTTAAATCTTCAGTTGTGTAGGTGCCAGATCCCATTTAAGTTAAATGAACTTCTGACCACTTGTAAGAAGATAACAGAAGTCCTCAGAAAGGACTTTGATAAGTACATTTAATTTTAATATTTGCTTTCAAATTACAGAACTGAATTAATTCTGATTGTCTTAATAGCTTTTGATTAAAGTTTCCATACTAGCCCTAAACCCGGCTGTCCTGCCTACCTGTTCATTTACATTCATTAATTCTTTTGGGCAGCAGGAAAAGGTTATCCTGCTGGATTGTGTTCTTCAGCATCAGCCATCACTCTTGGGAAGGAAGCATCCTTGCTCTGAGGAGCATTCCCTTTGCTGCAGAGCAGTCAGGCTGGTCTGTTCCGGTTCAGGAGGCACTGAGCGCGTTTACCTGGAGCAGGTGGTATTTTCAAACCCGGTGATGGAGGCACACATGCAGTTCCTCCCCCTGTAGCAGCAATTACCTGCAGACAAACAGAGCTGCAAGTGGCTGGTGCCCCCGTCGTGGGACGTTTGGTCAGGCTGGGCAGCAGGGAAGGCTCTGCAGGAGCTTCTCCATTCAGGGTGCCGCCCGGCCAGTGCCCGTGCTTAGCTGGCCCTGGAATTCCTTCGTGCCCACTAAAAGCCAAGCAGAAGTTGGTGAGCTGCCTGTGCCAGCACAGCTCCCCCCACTTGACTAGATTAAATGCTCGTTGGGATTTACAGCAGATTCCAGCTGAGGCGCTTACAGATAGTGTGAATATTGTATTTCAAGGAAACCAGTGTAGTTTATCCCAGTTAAATGGCAAGAGATTAACAGCTCAGGGCACTTCGTTAGTGTCAAGCTTGGAATAGGCTGCTGTTCTGGTTTGAAATTACAAGTCTGGCTTTGAACAACTTCTGTAGATTGCAGGAGTTTTATGACAATTAAACTACCCCTTCACATTTTTGTCCCTCAGTCCAAGATTTGATGCTATTTAAGCAGCTGAGATCAGGATAATACTTGGTTTAGTTTGATTGAAGGGAAGCAGTGATGTATTGCTTGTAAACTGTACCTCATATTTCAAATGCTAGCTTGAGAATTCCTTCCAGTGTGTGGTTATGCTGGAGTCAGTAGATCACAACTACAGATAATGGACCTTTCCTGGATGTTCAGCAGTAAGTTTGGTGTTTTAAAATCCAGTGATGTTTAGCCTTCATACACACAAAGGGTTTTAAGCTTTATGTTTTAAAATCTGGTGATGTTTTAGCCTTCCAAAACACAAAGGGGTTTAAGCTTTATGATTTTATTGTCTGCAGCACAATAAAAGGACATGACTTTGCTTTCAGCTGGGCCTGTTGTTTGAAGGTTCACTAGACTCTGCAGATGCTCAGCATACTCATAATTCTGTTCATATGTGGTTACAGTACTTCAAGGTTTTATAGCACTCCCTACCCAGCAGTCGTGGGATTTAGGAGGTTGCTAAATTAGGAGAAGGTTTCTCAGAACTTAAAAAAACCCCCGAAGTATTTTAGTAATCCACATTCAGAAGCATTAGAATGGAGATGGAGGTTTTTTTCTGGCAGAGATCTGTTCTGGTATTTTATACTGCATCCTTGCAAGGACTAAGATGAACGGATGAAAGGACTAGGATTTTCAGTTGGGGTATAACTGTCCCAGATGTTCTGACAGAAAAACACACGAGTGTGACCTCCTTGTGCTCCTGAAGCCAAAGCTGTATTGGTGACGGTTTTCTTGAGACCAGGTTTGAATTGTGGGTGAGCATTCCATGGGAGCCTCACACTTGAGCAGTTACTGGCATCTTCCCTCAGAGGGAGGAATCTATTTTAGTGCCTCTGAGCATGACCAGGTTTGTTCTGAAACGCCGTGTTCCTGGGAGGGTGCTGCAACACTGAACTTCTCTGGGTAAATAGAACAATGTGCTTGGCATTTAGCTGGCTCTTCAGTGTGCTGCATATTGGGAGTGTGCCTGTGTGAGCGCACTGAGGCAGTAAAGAGAGTGTTGCCATATTAAGTAAAACCACATGGAGTAATTAAACACAGTTTGCATTAAAACAGTTCATCGTGAGTTCTTCCTTGCTGCATTGTTATGGATGAAGATGATATATCCTGTCTACTGTTGCTACTAACTAGTAAAAGATTGCAGATGAAAGTGTACTGGGACTATTACGGTTTCCTGTGTGAGTTCTCTAGGTTTAATTGCTTACTGAAGTGTCCTTTTATCACTGTTTTTTAATTCCCCTGGGTAAGCGTATGGCACATGACATGAATCCATTTTAGTTTGTTGAAGAGGCAGGATTCAAATGTCTGGGGTAGCCTTCCATCTCTGCCTGTTTTGACAATCTGCTTATATAATTCTTGAGAGGTGAAATAGCAGGACTCAGCTGTGTGGTGTGTTCTAGCTGTAGTGTATATTTTGCTGTGATTGCACAGGCACACGTTTCTAAATTTTAAGTTCTTCATCTCGTGCGGACCAAAACCTGGGTGATGTTGCCTATGGAATGCTCTTTAGTGTGTTTGTTGTAACCTCTAGCAAGGCTTTTCTAATATTTCACTATGCATCATTTGCTGAAGGTTACTTGGTTTTGTCTGGTGAGGAGCAGCTTTTGGGCCGTAGGATGTTTTTCCATAGGCTCTAAGCAGCTGGACTCATGCAGTCTTCCAGAACTGCATTTGGGAAAATGGTACTTTTAAGGAAACTTAACAATCCAGGAGCCACCCAGGCGATCACACTCCACCACCTGAGCTGGGGAGCACAACATAAAGCTAAATATTTAATAATCAAGGGACTCTCCTATTGGATTGTCACAGAGTCGATGATAACCTAGTAGATAACATGATTTGATCTTGAGTCTTTAGTGATGTACTAGACAAAACTCTTTTTGAGGCTGACAAGAAAACATACTGCATTTCTCTGCAGCAGGGGAAGACTGGTCATCCTGAGACAGGCCCAGGTGATCAGTCTGAGGCTCTTCTGTGCAGAGGTGAGGGATCTCTCATGGGTGATACTGTAGTGGAGCTTCCCAGTCTCTTAAAATAACTACTAAAGAACTGAAGTTTGATTTTCCCCGTTTTCTTAATGATGGTGAAACCCCCTTTACAAGACAAAAAGCTGACACAAGAACAAGCCTTCATGTTCTGAAGAATAGTCCACCAGCTGTATTCCAAGTTTTCCATCTTGGTGGGAAGCAGAGTGCAAACAAACGCTGGTGTTTCGTGTTGGCTGGACTTTCCTCTCTGGTGCTGGCTGAGGTTTTTGCTGGTGTCACACTTGGCACTGATGGCAGCAGCTCCCCATCACGGTTAGCAGGTTTTTGAATTGCACTTCGGGGCATCTTAAATCCCAGCATAGTTAGAAACTAATTTAAATTCTCCGAGTTACTTTTGGGAAGCCTACAGGGACATTCAACTCTTCAGAACATACTTAGCCAGCATTTTGTCTCAAATCTTTTAGTTTATTAACACCTTGATTCAGAATTGTAAAAGAGGAAAATACTGAAATTAGTATTATAAAGCATTTTTAGAAGATATTGTCAGTTTCAAATGTTTTGACTCTGTACTTTGTTTTCCTTTCAGTTAACAAGCATAAGCCATGGATTGAAACAACCTATCATGGCATAGTTACAGAAAATGACAACACGGTGCTCCTGGACCCACCTTTAATAGCCCTGGACAAGGATGCACCTCTGCGTTTTGCAGGTAAAGGATTCTGCATCTCTGCTTGAAGATGTGGAAATGCTTTCTTGGGGACAAATGCTCTGTGTTAGCATGTTTTCCCTAACAGTAGCATAACATTTCAAAGCTTTTAGATCCTAGGAAATGTGTGTGCATGGACCAGCATTTTATTTCAGATTTGCAGCTGTATCCAAGTATCCAAACCGGGAAGCACTTTGCTTCTTTCAATTTCACGTGTACCGGGTAATTTTTCTGGTGTTTTATTTTTGTTTTGTTTTCATAGTGTCTATCCTTTTCCTCAATCCTCTAGATTCCACATTTTGCAGCATTTAGTGTGAGAGTTCTGAAACAATGATTTTCTTACCATTCTGAAGAGAGTTTTGGTTTTCTTAGCATTTTTTATTTGTATCTTAATAGAGTGAAAATACTAATTAGTGGAATTACGATTGCATGTCTGTGATAAGTTAGCTTAAAAATCCCTGGGGTATTTTAAAAACTGAACAACTTCCTCTGGTTGAAGAAAAGGCTTTTTCTCCTCTAGCAAAGAATATAGAGAATGATACACAAGATACCTGTGGAATGTGGGCTAGTTCTTCACTTTGAGCATAGGACTGACAATTTTCTTATAAACTTACGCAGTAGATTTTTTTTCTGAAAACTTCTGTTTAGGAATACTGTATTCATTAATTGGATGCAGTGTTATGGGAAGTCCTTTTTTGAATTTGACAGTGTTAGAAAGATGTGTTTGAAGAATACCATTGGGTATCTGCAGGTATTTAAATTACTTGTGGTGGACAGCACAAACTTAAATTGGATATTTGCAGAAGCTTACTTGGTTAAGCAAAATTTGAGAGTTAAGAATCCTAGTGAAGTACCTAAAGGATGTGACATGAGCCATTTTTGGGAACATTGCTTAGCCTGGTTTCAAGGAGGAAGGGATAGGAGAGTGATTAAATTAAGCACCATTTGAAATGTTCAGCAGCTGCCTGCATTGAGTTATGGCGGTGTTGGTCACAATCTTCTTGGAGTAGTGCTTAAAGTAACAGTTTTGTTGCATTATCATAAGTGAAGTTGAAGATAATGGTAAACTTGCTATTCAGAAGTTCAGAGATAATACTAAACCTCTGAAATTCAAACTTCCTCATGTATTGGGTACATATGACAGAGGCTTTTCTGTTATCTTAAATGGAAATAAAGCTGCTGTCTACCTACAAAAAACTTTTCATTGCTAAATGAAGAAGCTTGTGTTGGGATACACAAAATCTGTTAATTAAAAAGAGGTATGGGAAGCCTGACGTGTGTTCTCATGGATGAGGAGAACATGAATCACCTCTTGCAGTTCTTAAGTGCTTTAAATGTAGGTGCTGGCAGTTCAGCAGCATTGATCAGATTCTGAAAATGGCAGTTTTATACCTCTTAGTAGTAATGTTTTCAAGAGAGTACTGTCAGAGTGTCTTCAAATATATTGTTATATTCGCAGAGGGAAATCCAGTGTCAAAGCATTTCTTAAATGAGACTTTTCCCATTGGGTTGATCCAAATTGTATAAACCTGTTTTCATTAAATGAACATTTCTATCTACTGGGAGTTGTATAAACAGAATTTATTTTGGCTTTCAAAAGTGGACATTTCTGAAACAGCAGCAGCAGCAGACCAATGGATTTAAAGAAATTAAATTTTGAGTGTAGCACACGAACGCTGTAGAGAAATTCTCGGTGCAAGACTGTTGGGTTCGAATTGCATAAATTTTGACGGGCTGTGCCATGGGGGTCTATAGAGGTGTTTGTGTGCCATTAAATGGAACAATGCTCGAATCTGTCCTTGAGGAGCCCCGGCGTGGGTGGGCTGTGTCACCAGTGCTGACTCTGTTTCCAGCTCTGCTGGGTGCTGTGCTCACGTCCTGGCACAGACAGTGCTGCTGTCCAGCACCATCTCTGGGGGGTTCAGTGTGAGAAACCCACTGGGGCAGTGATGTGTTTCCACAGCAAAACAAAGCACTGCTCAGGATTAAATGGCTGCTTCAGCCCTTACTGGTATATTCCTACTTATAAATCAAATTTATTCATGCTTCAAAAGGCTGGATATTTTAATTAATTGTGCCCTCTAGCTGAGCTGTGAAACTTCTGAACTGTCTGTCTGCAGGTTTAAAATATTTTAAGTAGAGTTTTTTTGCTTTATTTCAATTTCCAGCATGGTGAAACGTCTCGGAACTAGTTAATTTAGATGCTTTGTTGTACATGAACTTTTGGGCAAGTAAAAGTAACGTTTTATTGCTTTGCTCACTCTGTGTGGTGGGTAGGATCCTAAAATTCAGGTGTGCAAAAATAAGTAGGGTTATATAGATGTTTATTTCTTGGGTTATTTGTATGGTTTGAAGTCTGAAATGACACACTTTTGAAAGCAGTGTGAATATAGCCAGCTTGCTTTGTCAAACTGCCTGGCACGTGGGGGCAGGATGGAAGCAGTCTTTTGCACCGTGACTGTTACAGATCTGCTTGAGAAGACAATGACCATTCTTGTTCCTCAGCGAATCTTTTCTACATTACAAATTGAATCATGTTGGAATTTGATCCAAGTGGTTTTGCTGAAAAAAAATAAAAAAAAGGGCAATTACATTTTTTATTGTACGTTTATTGTTTGTGCCTAAAATCAGCCTGATGGCTGAAGCTCTCAAGCAGGGATTTCCCCTTTACTGTGCATGTATTTTATATACTTTAGGGAACAGGAAGGTGGGTGTACAGGAGTTAAGATGTGGAATATTTGAAAGCTTGCAGTTGGAATGTCACTTCTGGCTAATCAGTGGTGTCAGCCATGAATTTAAATAGTGTAGAATTTTCTTCAATGATCCTATTGCCAAAACACATTAAAACCTGGGATTATATTTATACCCTGTGTAAGAATAGACTGAAATATAAATCATGTGGGTGCCACAAGAGGCAACATACTTGGTGTGTTAAAATAAAGAGCTGATTATAAATCCAGGGATTACCTGAAGTGAGTTTCAGGGAGGACTTGAGAGCTATTTCAGAAACTGTCTCTTTTTAAAATGAAGGACTAGAAATCATGATAAGGTAACTTTCCTTACTTATATTTCCACTTCAGTATTGAACTGTAATTTTACCTTTTTAAGAAAAATATTTCTCTGTAACTGTAGTGCCTCATCTCTTTCTGAGGCCACTCTGGAATGGAAACTTGAATGTGTTGCTGCAAGTTGTTGGAAATGTATGAGAATTAACAGGAGATCTGCTAGAAGTGATTTTAAAGGTACAGGTCCATTTTGTTGTACAGGAATTCAGGTTAAACATGATGATAATCAGGAAAAAAATGATGGACGCATTGGATGATATGTAAAAGTTGGTATTTTGGGGATTTAACAATTTATGATTTCCAGGGAAGGGAAGAGCAGGGTTTCTTTTCATTAAAACTCTGAAACCATTCCAGGTGCCCCTCACAGTCGTGTCATACCCCTGTAAAACTGTTATATCCGAGGTCTCCTCATTAGTGTGGAAGATCCAGGACACTGTGGAAGCTTCTCCTTTCCTGGGGTGGCTGGAGGGGGCAGGAGCTGCTCTGAGGCATCCTCAGTGCTAAGAGAGGAATATATTGGAGTACCTGGGTCTCTTCTGTCCAGCATTGCAGTATTTCAGCAGTAGAACAAAAAGGTTACTTGTTTAACCTGGAAAAGCAATATACTGCTAGGAAAATATATAGCTCCCCCTCCCCATTCCTTAAATTAGAACTTTTGTGTTCATCAGAATCACAATTTAATGTGTATATTTTTAAATCACGAACTGTGGCAGATCTTTAAATAGAATAATATAAATCAGATAAATTCTACTTTATGGATAGTTATTCATCAACACGCAATTTTGAAAATATCTCTTGTTTAGCAGTTGATATTACTAAAAAAAAAAAAAAAGGAAAAAACATAGCCTTGATGAACATGTGAAATATTTCAAAATTCTGCAAATGAAAATGTGGAGTTAAAAGATTAAATCATATTTAACATAACTAAAACTCTAAAATTGTAACAATTACAGCAAATCACCACTGGAATTCTAAAATACAGTTTTTCCAAAGCTTTTCTGTGTAATGTGTGCATCTTTGCCTTTTCCTTATTTGCTCCCATTCAACCTTTCCTGTTACTGACTTGGGTTTGTCTTTTTTCCCTTTAGAGAGTTTTGAGGTGACAGTCACCAAAGAAGGTGATAAAGGGTTCTTTCTATCCCTTTTATGAATATTAACCTACTAACTTTGGTTATGAAATGGGGAATCAGCACTGAAACAGAAGATCCTGTCATGCTCTTTTGTCCCATTTATTCTCCCAGTTTTTTTTCTATTTTACAGTATATGGATAAAAACTGTTATGTAACCAAACCCTTGGTCAGAAATATCTGTAAATCAGACATCCATTTGAACCATTTGGGATTATTGTACGTTGTGTGGACACTGAAGAAGTTGTTTGGGGAAAATTAGCATTTTCTGATATTTTCATTTGTAAATCACTTCTTGGGGACAGCTGAAGTTTTCCATATGCTTTGTGAAGTAATGTTTACATGCTGAAGCATTACAGCACCTTCCCTGCAGTACACACCCTTCAGGACTGACTTCACTGGTTTAAAATATGAATCAACCTCCCTTTTTTTTAATACCTCTAGACGTGTTTTCATTAGGAGTGTATTGTTGATACTAAGAAACCACTGCAACTATAATAGCAAAATAGTGGGGTTTGTTGATGTGAAAAATCCCCATCAAAATATAACAAGTTACAGAGGTAGAAACACAGTGTAAGTGATGAAACAGTTTATTGAGTGGCCTTTTTTGTGTGCTGGGCTTACCCAGCTGTGCCAGCCAGAGTCTTGTAGTGCAGCTTAGGCTTAGAAGTGTTTAAAAATGATGTGCTGGGGACTTCTCTTCCAAGTTTGTAGGGTGAAGAGTTTGAATAGAAGGAGAGCCTTCTAAATAATTCCCTGAGAGCTTCCTTGACTAACATTTGGCCTTAGTAGATAGCTGTTGAAATGGATGCCTGAGAAGTTGGTATTTCTACCTTTCTCATTCAGTAATTTATTTTGATTCCCTGATTTTAGCCAGGTACATTGCACAGGAAGACTTTGTCCTTTGATCTGTTGACAGAATTTCTGTAATTATGGTGCTGAACCTGTACTCGAAGCTTTTTCATCCCTCGACTTGTAACTGTGCATTTTAACCTCCTGCTCTGGTCAAAGTAAACCAGCTGCCCAGCTATTGCCAGTAGCTTGGCATAGAAGACATTACCAGTGGCCTTGGCTGTATGCTCACATAAGATCTACTCTTGCCCTAGAGCTGTCTCAAGTACTCCTGTGAAATGCCTGTCTACATTTCTCTTTTTCTCTTTTGTACTCCTGCATGAATGGATGCAAAGTAAACAAGTTGCTTGGAAAGCAGACGTTTGCTTCTTTTTACTAAAGTTCCCAGAATTCACCCATTTTAAAGCACAGTGCTCTTGCTTTGTCCACAGACCCTCACAAACCCTTGGCTGCAAAGTATTTGGTCGTTTATTTGAAAAATGTATCATCATGATGGCTGGTTCTAACCTGTCTTTACTTTAACTCTGTAGGTGAGATTTGTGGATTTAAAATCCACGGGCAAAATGTTCCTTTTGAAGCAGTTGTAGTGGATAAATCCACTGGTGAGGGAATAATACGCTCTAAGGAAAAGCTTGACTGTGAGCTGCAGAAGGACTACACGTTCACCATCCAGGCCTACGACTGTGGGAAGGGACCAGATGGAGCAAATGCAAAAAAATCCCACAAGTAAGTCAGTCTGGGGTGGGCTGAGGGGAAGTCTGGCTCCAAGGGGTCTCCTGCTTGTGGTGATTTATGGTCTGTGTATTGAGAGTAAATGTGAAGCAGGTGTTCATATTGGAGGGCTTTTCATGTAACCACAGAAAGGGTCAGGTTGGAGGGGACCACGCTGGGTCATCTGGTCCAATCTCTGGTAATAAAAAGAGCAGCCAAATGGACACAAACTGCTTGGACATCCCTTCATTTGTATTTTAGGTGGTACTGCTTTATCCCTTGATGTCTCTGAATTTACATTAGAAAACCAGGTGGGGATAGAAGCAGGAAAACTGTTGATACACTTATAATCTGTCTTGAGTTGGTAGAGTTTGCATGGGATACCAAGCTTGGACATTGTTTCAGGATTCAGTTTCTAAATCCAAAGAACTGGTTCAAGAAGTCAGTCTATATTAAGCTTAACAAAATGCCAAAACATACATGTTTCTATCATTTCCAGACAGCCTCGCCAAAGAACCCAAGATCAATAGCATGGGGCTCATCTCTGCCTACATTAAAGAATGGGAACAAAGCAGTCTTTAGCTAATCTTTATCTAAGGAAAAACCACAATATAAAATAGCCTCTAGAAAACCCACTTGAGAGTAACTGTTTGAGATTGTGGTGTAACCATCTGCAGAGCATGTGGGAGATGAGCAGTTGTGTGAAGCAAAGAGAGGGGCATAAGTAAGATGAGGAATAGAGTAGCAGAGGTCAGCTGGTGACAAACAAGACCTTGCTACTCTGTAACTGAGTGCTTCAAGTAGGCAGCAGAATGTTACTGGCTTAAGGTTTGCACTTACGGAAAATAGTTGTGTCCTTAAACTCTGTTTGATACTCAATTTGACTTTTGAAGGGAGTTTTCAAAGGGAAGGATAGCAATAAAGATTTTTCTTCTTAGCATAACTGTTAGAAAACTTCTGCTTTTATGGAAGGACTCTAGTAATTGAATTCTTCATTAGTTTACTTTTCATGATTCATCTTTTCTCCTTGGTCATTGTCAGAAACTGCATTATTTTCCTGGTCTGCATATACCAGCAATCAGTGACAGGCACAAAAGGATGGAATTCAGGATCCAGTCTGTTTAGGATTATCTAGCTGTATGGTATGTTAAAGTGTATCTGCCACTTCTGGGACTCTTCTGTTTAAATTGTCTGATTTCTCATTTCTACATCCAAGAAATAAGCCAATTTTCACTGCCTTACACAGCTGAGTACTTTATTAGCTAAATAAAGCCAATCAAATGCACTTGACTGAGCTCTAAGACCAGTCTTAACTGTCATTTGTGTTCACATAAAATAAAAATTGGGTGTTTGTATCAAATACTCTGACAGCAGAAAAAAAACTAGGATTGTACTGTTTGAACAAAAGTGGGTTTTGTCACAGCTCTGTTTTGTTGGATTTCTGCAAAGTGGCAGCAGTTTGTTGGTTGCAATACAAGGGTGGTTTGAGTTTTATTTGCAAATAATCAGCGATAGTAAACAAAACCTAGAGCTACACTGAATTATATAGCAGCACACTGGAGAAACACCCACTGCTTTCCTAGTTAGGGTAGTTGAGATTGCTGGGTTTATTAGTCACTGGACGCTTTTTTCTGAGAGCTGGAATGCTGAAGCCTTCGCGTGGAAAAGAGGGAGCTGATTTGGCAGAATTTATAATACCCTAAAAGCATTTCTTTGAACAGGAGAAAAGTGACAGTGATTCAGAACCAGGTACCAATATTCCTGTTAATCAAACCCTAAACCTCCACATTTATGGAAGTAAGTGGATTGGAAGAAAAAAAGGCAAATTTAAATAGTTTTTTCCTTGTTTAACATACACAGGAAACAGACCTTCAAAATAAGTTTTCCTTTTCTATTTCTATTCCTTGGTTTGACCTGTGTAATTCTTGTAACAGATAGTCTCTGGTAGTATAAATGTCACTTACCTTCATTTCAATGGTGTATTATATGGTATGGGAAGACTGAACTGAGGTTAGTTGGAGAGAGGCCATTTGGAATGCATGGCACTGGAAAGTGCAAGTTCAGAGCTGTCAGGCTGGAGGACTACATGGCTGTGGTGGCAGAGGGAGCTGCTCTATGCCAGTGCTGGCAGGGGCAGAGCTTGCAGTGCCTGGGAGCCCTTTCTGTGTCACGGCAGGGCCACAGTCCATATCCAGGTGAACGACGTGAACGAGTACGCCCCGGTGTTCAAGGAGAAGTCCTACAAGGCCACGGTCATCGAGGGCAAGAGGTACGACAACATCCTCAAGGTGGAAGCCGTGGATGCAGATTGCTCCCCCCAGTTCAGCCAGATCTGCAGCTACGAGATCGTGACTCCGGATGTGCCCTTTGCCATTGACAAGGACGGTAAGAGACAGAGCCGGGCGGGCTGGGAGTGCCTCTCACTGGTCAGCACAAAAGGACAGCACGTATGTTAAACAGAGCTGTTCCCTTCAGCACTTGGAATTAACAATGAAAAGTGAGATGTCCTTCAATACCATGTGTCACTACTGATGTAAGGAGCAGATGAAGTTTTGCATGTGTGTTTCTTGAAAAATGCTTTTCAAAATAAAGGAAATATGATAGCTCTACTATGTTTGGAAACACCTCTTAGTAGTTTTGAGGTTTTTGCCTGTAGTTTTCCATTCTGAATTAGGATAACTTTAGCTAATGAGCTTTCAAAAATGGGATTCCATGTGTGTGGTTTTCACATTTGGGATGCTCATATGAAGCTCTGGAGTTCACAGTATTGTGGTTATTGGTTTTGGAGTGTAGTGATCTGTTTAGGTTGTTTCCTGACATCCAATGATCCATGGACCCTTCAAAATCTGTAAATTACTTCTAGTGGTTCAAGCAAGCTGCATAAGCAAAGTTAGCAGGTTTTAGTGGGCTTTAGTTTGAGGTTTTTTGGGCTCCATGTTGCCAATGGGTTATTTTCACGGTTTTGCAAATTTTAGAAAAGTTAGTGAATCCTGGCATGTGCCAGTTATTTTATGTATCAGTTTGTGTATCAGTTACCACTCAAAACCAGTTACATTTGGAGTAATGAAATGTACTGTGAAGAGCTGGAGAAGTACCTGCTGCTCTGTGTATGTGTGCCCATCTCTGCTTTTGTATAATTTTAAGGATCTGGGCCTGAAGTCTGGCACTGAAAAGTCAAATAGTGCAGGGTAATTCGTTTGCAGATGAGTCTGTTTGAGTCTGTATGAAGTACATATGTGGTACCTGGATGCATTTTATGCAGCAATGACCCTGAAGAATTATATTGATGTCTGACAATTGCCTTTTTTCTGTGTCAGGTTATATAAAAAACACAGAAAAGTTAAGCTATGGTAAAGAACATCAGTATAAACTGACAGTAACAGCCTTTGACTGTGGGAAGAAGAGAGCTGCTGAGGATGTGTTGGTTAAAATTAGCATTAAGCCTACGTGCAAGCCTGGCTGGCAAGGTTAGTTTGCTCTCCTTCCTCTCTGCTTTTCGCATTTACTGGTACCTTCAGTTAAACATGAGAGATGTTTAATATTGTTTCTTTGGATAAATACTCAGGTTGGAGCAAAAGAATAGAATATGAGCCTGGCACTGGTTCTTTGGCTCTGTTCCCTGGCATACATTTGGAGACGTGTGATGAACCAATAACTTCAGTTGAAGCAACGGTGGAACTAGAAACCAACCATATTGGTAAAGGCTGTGATAGAGACACCTACTCTGAGAAATCTATCCACAGGCTCTGTGGTAAGCAGGCTTTTGTTAAAATAAAAGTGGTCTCTCTTCCTTGCTAGTTTTTCTTTGAATTTTATGTTAGACCAGGAATCAGTGAGTAGATCTGGTCTTCATTTGCACGTAGTTTCCTTCAACTGGTTTCCTAAGTGGCAGCAAAAGGCAGCCTGAAGGTGACTTCCACAGTAATTCTCAAATGTGGTAAAGAATCTCTTTCTTCTGCCTCTCTGCTGTCTTATGTAGACTAATGTCCCTTGCATGAGATTTGTGTTCAAGAGCTGGAAGAATATCTGTGGAAGGGTTTAGCCATTAAAGCCTCTCTGTTTTTCTGAGCATGATGCATGTAATGGCTGCAATCTGAGAAATATATGGTGAAAACCTAGAGAAAACCAAGAAAGAGTGGTTTGTAAATAAAAAAGTTAGCTTGGATCAGATAAATCTGTACTGTGCTTGCCCTAGGAATAAAGGCCCTTGGCATCCACTTATGGTGCAGTTAAAGGTCTCATAAAAAGTCATTGAATCCTTTGTAGCCATATGGAAGAATTGAGATTACAGGATAAATTATCGCTCATGATTTATGTCTTCAACCTCAGTTGAAAGTAATTGAAAGTCTGAATAGCACATAACCCCAGAGACCCAGGCAATTCCTGAGCTGTTCCCTGATTGAGGTCAGTGTGACGTTAAAGGCACCTGCTGCTGACTGCTGTGAGCAGGCAGTGAGCTGGGAGGGACTGCTTGTGCACTCTCTTCAGCTGGATGAATTCTGGTCTCACAGCTAAATAGAGTGTCTAGAGAAAGGCATCGTGCTCATGGGTCTGAGGGACAAGTGGCATTAATGAAAGGATTCCTGAGATAGAGGCAAAATGAGGTTCTACAGCTGTGAAGATTAAAACTGCTTTGTTTATTATGAGATTAGTTGTCTACTCAGAAGTCAAATTTGTGGAAGTTACCATGGTATTAGATGCCTGTAATTAGTGCCACATTATTTAAAAGGAGAATTGCTTGATGGGTAGTGCATAATCCTGACAGTTGGTGCTGAGAAATTAGTGCTGAGATGAACAGTTGAATTTGAAACCAGTGGTGGTCTTCTAAATTTCTGTTTTCATTTGAGCATTTGTGTTGTAGGTGCTGCTTCTGGCACAGCTGAGCTGCTCCCCCCTCCAAGCAGTGCTGCTAACTGGACTGTGGGGCTGCCGACGGATAATGGCCATGACAGCGACCAAGTCTTCGAGTTTAATGGCACACAGGCTGTGAAGATTCCAGATGGTGTTGTCACAGTCAATCTGAAAGAGCCCTTCATGATTTCAGTATGGATGAGGCACGGGCCTGGAACCAAAGAGAAAGAGACAATTCTGTGCAATTCAGACAAGACAGGTTTGTCAATACTTCAATTATGAAAAGTCTTTTTGGTTGGTTGGTTTTGTATATGCTCTGGCAGCGCATGTGACAACCTTCAGTGTTTTCTCCACCTTTTCTTGGAATTGAAATGAAGTTGACTTTAAAAAACACTATTGTGCTTATGTTTAGGCTCGGCCTTAGATTATGTAGCTTCAGATTGGGCAGACTTGGTTTTTTAATTCTATTTCAGTTTACATTATGCACTTCTTTTGCTGTGGTGGATTACTTATTCTGGCAATGCAGCCTCGAGTTTGCATCTCCAAAGATAGCCTTGTTCTTGATGCGGCCTAAAAACATTAAGACACACATATCAGGTCTAGTGACAGCATTTGCTGCTGTATCTTTTTTTCCCTAGGAGGATATAATTTCTCCAGAGATTAAGTTTATTTTATTCTGTGCATAATTCCACTCTCTACTTATGACACAGAAACAATGATTTTGAAAATGCCATTAATAAGAAGGAAATGTGATAACCCTGTTTCCATAATTGCCATTTTTAACAAAAAAAAGCTCTTCTGTTTGCAAATAAAACTGTTTTTCTCCTGCTGACAGATTTATCTCTGGCTCTTTGATGCTGTACTTCGGTTTAGGTTGGGTTTGGACAGAGACACATCTATCTGTTCTGCAGGCTCATGGGTTCTTCAAGAGTGTTTCGCTTCACTACTACTGCAGATGTTTTACAGTCCTCTTACCGTGCCTGATTTACTTCTACATTGATTACTGCTGTCAATTACTTTGAGATTTTAAGTGTGAAATTGCAGAGCAGGTGGATTTTGTTCCTAAGGTTTGCAGAAAATAATGCTGTTAATTCAAACTGCCGCGCAGATATGAACCGGCACCACTACACCCTCTATGTGCACAACTGCCGCCTGGTCTTCCTCTTCCGCCAGGATCCTTCTGAGGGAAAAACCTACAAACCTGCTGAATTTCACTGGAAACTAAATCAGGTCAGTCTGGAAAGACACTTGGTAGAGTGCTAGAGTGAAAGCCACCGAAGCCTAGCATCCCTGGTAGTGTACTTATTAATGAATACTTTCTGCAACTCCAAACTCCTGACAGCCTGTTTTAAAGAACCCAGCAGTGCTTGTTCTACTTGTGATCAAGTGTCAGATTCAGCTTCACCTTTTCATCTTGAATAGAAAATAGAAAATACAGAGTCAGTTTTATGGCTGTGATGTCAGTTATCTTCACTAAATGCACTCTAAGGTGGAGTGCATGAGAAAACAGGAGGTATTTATTCTAGGTTGTTTATAGCATTCAAGTACTTCTGAGCATGTGACATTTTCCCAGCCCTCTGGATCTGAGTGACAGATAGTCATGTTTTTTTTAACAGTTGCTCTCATCAAATACCTGCCCTTTGTCAAGTAATGTTGTCTTATAACAATAGTTCATGCTGTGCTTGCATGTAGGTGTGTATTTTTAGAATGAAATATGCTGTTACTTAATATAAAAATTAAAGGAAAGGAACTATGTGCAGCTTCCTGTATTGGCAACAGAGTAAAGAAACCCTTTATTAATGTTTGGAAGTCAGTTTGCTTTTCAGATATGTGCCATGTGTGTGAAAGATGAACTGTGTCTGTACAGGCTTGTATTGTTGGTTGTTGGTACATCTGCACGTGCGTTTATGTAAAACATGCACCAGATCAGTTATTGAACCTCAATGGAAAAGAAAAAACAACAGCAGAATTTTTAAAACTCGCTCCACTCAGGTGTGTGACAAGGAGTGGCACCACTACGTCGTCAACGTTGAATTTCCCACGGTGACTCTCTACGTGGATGGTGTTTCCTATGATCCTTTCCCAGTCACTGAGGATTACCCACTCCACCCTTCCAAGATAGAAACACAGCTGGTGGTTGGAGCATGTTGGCAAGGTAACTATTTACAATTGTTAATATTTCTAATTAACTTTTTTTTAATGAAATCTTTGTGACTATCTAGAAGTACCTAGCAGATCTTTTTAGTGCATGGAATGTAACTTGTTGCCTCTTGCAGATTGTTTTTGCCCCAAGCTGGTATCACATATTTCCTCTGAGTAATTTTTTCCATGAGTGTTTGTTTTCTCGTTGGCCACAGGTGTGTGAAGTACAAGGCTGCTCACTAGCCTGTATTCCGTCAATGTGATTGTTGTGGTGGCCTTGGGAATACTGATAGATTATTTTTAATAATAGTTGTAGCAGTACCTCATGTACTTGAGATTACTAAGCAGAACACTTCATTTCAAGTAGGTTGAAAAGCATCTTGTAGGAAAAGTGTTCTCATCGGTGGAAGCCTGTCCAGCAGACAGCTCTGCAGAGCAACACAACAGTGCTGTCTCTTGGGTATTTTAGCATTTCTGCGTTTAAAAATAGACATCTGCTTTACTGTCTGCACTATTCAGGCTGCTGTAAGTTACATACCAGCTCACCTCCAAGGAGAGAGATTTGATCCCTTTGAAGAATTCTTTTAACATTTATTTTAAAAATTTAAAAGCCAATTTTCATTTTTGATGCTTCCATCTAATAAATTGACTGCTTAATACATGCGATGCTATTATTGATTAAGAAATCTGTGTTGGCAATGGCTTCTTTTGATCAGCTTTCAATGCCTTGTGGTGATTTGCTGTATTAGTCTGGATCTCACCCTAATTTCCCCTCATATGGAGCCAGTTATTAGACCTGTGTTGTCTTACTCTAAAGGTGGTTTGTGAGGTTTGCTCTGTTGGTTGAAGTGTTGTGCAGTTCTTGCTGGTCACTGCTGCTTGTGCGTGGGGCTCTTTGGGTCGTGGTGCCCTGACTGCTCCTGTAACAACACAGTGATGCTTCTTCACTGCATTGCAGCTCTTGGTGCTTCCAAGAACTCATAATACTTGAGAAGCTGGGTCCAATATAAGCAAATGTTGGGGATGTGCTGCTTTGTATTTTCTGGGATTAGAGATCTTGCCGAATTGTAACTACTTGGTCCTTTCCCTATTGTCCTATTGTTTGTCTGCTTTTCTACAGAATATACAGGAAATGAAAATGACAATGAAACTGTGCCCGAGACCTCTGCAGGTTGCTGGAGTCTTTTTCCCTACTGTTTTATTTCATTTTTAAGCCGAGACATTGCTTCATCTCACACACAGCATGAAATGCAGACATTGCATTTGGGCCATTGACCTTCACATAATCCTCTCCTAGGCTTGTGTCTTCATTGTGCTTCTATTTGCAGAGCATCATCAGCTGACTTCTGCTTGGTTTTGAGGGGTTTATTTTGTTTGTTTTGGGTATTTTTTTGGTTGCATCCAAATGTACCTCCATGTACAAATCTGCAACCGTTGTGATTGCAGTGAAGTGGTGAAAAAGTTGCTGATGTAAAATATCAGCTATAATTTCTTTCATCCAGTTTTGTTAAAACATAAATGCACGTCATCCTATATAAATGTATGTATTTATGCATGTAGGTATGTGTCATTGTTATAAAATGTATTCAGTGCATTGGGAAGGACCTCTGGAACTCGGGTACCTTTGCTCTCCACTCAGAGCAAGACTGATTTCATATTTAGATCAGGCTGCTCATAAAGACAGACCTGTAATTTACAGGATATTTACTCACTTGGTCAGATACTGATAAAAAATGCTAATCACAGACAATGGGCAAAAAAGCTTTGGCTGCCAGGTATTTCAGACTGGCTACAGGGTTATTTCCTCATAACAAATTTTAGTGATAGTTCAGTGGGTTGTGTCTTGAATTGAGATACTTAAAATTAGTATGTATTCTTAAAAGTGAATTCAAGATATGTACCTTTCCTGTAAAGTTTAAGAATTCCTGGAATAGTCTGGATGTAACTGGCAAGAGGTTTGTAGCTGTGCATCACATTTTGATTTGGCAAGGAGGCAGCAGCACCCAGGGACTCCAGAAGCTGAAGCTGTATGGAAATTATATAATTTGTAACAGGACATTTCACCACTGAATATTTTTTGGGTTGTATCAAGGATCTTTTATCACTTAGAACCTTTAAAACAAGCTTAGATGTTTTTCTAAAATCAGGTTGCTTAGTAAGTAATTGCCCTGAAATACACATTTCCAGGTGGTGTTTTGTGGCCCCCAGTATTTAGCAAGATGGACCAGGTCATCTTCAAAAACATTAAGGAATAAAGGGCTTATTAGGTTGCAATTCATCAGACTTAACTCAGGTATCTAAAAATGAGTTACCTGAGTTTAAACTGCTCACTTGAGTCTGCAGAGAGAAGATGGTGCCTTTAGAGGGGGCAGGTAGCTCTTGGACACCTCTCTCAGATGAACTGAATGACTTTGTAGAGTTCCTTAGGGAGAGCCTGCAGTGCTGCTTTAGGGGGAGATCCCTCGCACTTGGAGGAGCGATGTCGTCCTGTCCTGCGTAGTTGGAGGTGTTAGCTCAGCAGGAAGATTCAGGTTTCATGGTTCATCCCACTGATTCTGTGTTTGATTTCTGAGCACCACCTCGCTGTATGGGGCTTCTTTTGAAGTGTTTGTCATGGAACAGTCAGTTCAAGGTGGCCACAGCTGTCTGAAGGCCATGTGCATGGGGAACTGTTTAATTCTTTCTTTGTGCCTGACCATAATCACAAGGTTAACACCTAGAATGGATGAAAACTAACCTGCATGTGTATAATACTGTGTGTTATCAGCTGGCATACTTGTTGTTTTACAAAAGAAAAAGTAAAAAGAACCAAAACAAGTAAAGATTTTTCCTCCCTCATTTTTTGAAGGTGGTGAACTGCGCATGGCTCAGTTTTTCCGAGGCAATCTGGCAGGGGTGATGATTCGTTCTGGTAAACTGGAGAACAAGAAGGTGATTGATTGCCTCTACACCTGCAAAGAGGGGCTGGATTTGCAGATGGCTGATGGTGTTGGCAAAGGTGTGAAGGTAAAGTTGCATATGAACAAAGGGGAACGTGTATATTCCTTCCCTGATAAGAGTTACAAGTTTTACTGGCAGAGTTGTCAGCTTGTCCCAAGTATAACAAGTTCATTTCTTGTGGCATTTTGCATTAAAATGACACACAACTAGGAAATTTTTCTTGTATAAACATGATCTTAGGAATGGAAGTTACTCTGTTCTCTTTTAGGTCTTGAAGAGAAGCTCCATATTTGTAAGCCTCTGTTTTACCAGCTGTGCAGATTGTCTAATTAGAGATCTTTAACAAGCAGCCTCATAAAATGAGACTGTGGCTTTTTCAGTAGCAAGGTTGTGTGAACAGAGCTAAATTTCTCCTTTATATTAGCTGTCTCTTGCTGCAGTGCGGTTCTGCACCCCTTCTGGGGACCGCTTAATCCATCGAAGAAATCAAGAAGTCTCATTTTTGTAGATATTTCAGAAGATTTTATTTCGTGGCCATGTGGGGTGCAGAACCGCACTGCAGCAGTCTCTCTTCTGTATTACTAGAAGCAGAACTATGATATGTGCCTAGATTTTTTCTTGAAGAATGAAACACCAAATACATTCCACTGGGATAGGGCAGTGAATAGGGAGTCAGTGTGTGCCACAAGGCCAGCAAATAATGACCCTGTTGCTTTGAATATGGATGTAATTACCTGCATTTACCAGTGTTGAACTCCAGTTTGAATTGCCGGATCACGTCACTTGGTTGAGTGTTCTCATATAGCTTTCTTCCATTTTTTCAGATCCACATGAACCCAAGCCAGTCAACGCTGACCATAGAGGGGGATGACATTGACAGAGTCGACAAGGCCATGCAGCACATTTCCTACCTGAACTCCCGTCAGTTCCCCACACCCGGCATTCGGAGGCTGAAGATCACCAGCGTTGTCAAGTATGTCCTGCTGTGAGCTGAAGCAGCACTGTGCAGTGGTGATGGGGCCTGGTGTTCATGGGTCTCACTTGTGAGAAACAAAGGAGTCCTGGGCTATGTGACCAGCACACGTTTGAATACGGCAAATGTTTCCCACACCAGCGCTCTGCTTTCTGCCTGAGAATGGAGTGAGGAGTATGTAAGATGGGGAGAAAAGTACTGCCAGAGTCCTGGGAGTGTTTCCAGTGTCACAACTTCATCAAAGGTGTTACCTGTGGCTATAAGTCAGAATGTAGAAATGAGGCCAAATGGTAACTGTTAAGTAAAAATTAATTGTAAGATTGCTCCCTTGGTAGCTATTTCGTACTTTCCAGGGCAGCTGATGAATTTATCTAAGGCTCTTGGGTCTGAGACAGCTTTTCAAAAATTTATAAAGCAATTACTGTGTGTAATTGTGCCTCCCTCTGAGATAACCACCTTGACTGCAAAATTGCTTCTGTGTCTCAGGTGTTTCAATGAAGAGGCCTGTGTCTCCATTCCCTCTGTGGAGGGGTATGTCATGGTCTTGCAGCCAGAGGAACCAAAAATCAGCCTGAGTGGCATCAACCACTTTGCCCGCTCTGCCTCAGAGTTTGAGAGCTCCGAGGGTGTTTCCCTCTTCCCTGAGCTTCGCATAATCAGCACCATTACCCGGGAGGTGGAGCCAGAGGGAGATGGGGATGAAGATCCTACAGGTAACAGCCACTGCTGCCCACCCCCACCTCACTCAGTGATCCTGGGGGAGGCTCTTCCTCTTGCAGAGAGGTGTGGATTTCTCTTTTAATACAGAGTCCGGTACGGGAAAAGAAGGTGTAGATCCTCTCGTCTGGGCTAACAAAAACTTACCTGGAAACGATAATAAGTCCAGGCCACTATCCTCATGTAAATACCCCTTGTATTTTCTATTTCATTTTTTAAGTCATTATTTCATGAATACTTGTTCTCCTCAGGCCCAGATTTTAGTATTTGTTCTGGTGTTTCTGCTTAAGTCTTTGGCTTTTCTCTGCTTTTCAGTCCAAGAGTCTTTGGTATCTGAAGAGATCATGCACAACCTGGATACGTGTGAGGTGACAGTGCTGGGAGAGGAACTAAATCAGGAACAAGAGAGCCTGGAGATTGACATGACACGATTGCAGCAGAAAGGCATTGAGATGAGCAGTTCCAGCCTGGGCATGATCATCACAGGTGGGGGTCCCTGCTGCTGCTCGTGTGGGGAGGGTCTGAAGGGACTGACAAAGGGAGCAGTTCTGCAGAGGTGGTTTGTAACACCTTACTTTAAATACTTCTTTTTTTTTTCTTTTTTTTTTTTTTTAGAATTTCAAGCTTGGACTATCTTTAGAATTCCAAGCACAGCTGTTCTGTGGAAAACTGTGATTCTAGAAAATACAACATTCTAGAACCTTCCTTCTGTTCTTTTCTCTGTCCCAAATAGCAGGTCGCCTCTGGACTGTGGAGCTGCAGTAAGAGTCTGCCCCAGAAAAGGCTTGTTCCTTGCACAGATAATCCAATGCCTAGGAGCATGCATCATTCCTTTCTGTTCAGATTATGTTAAAGTATTCCATAGAAAAGCTCCCAGAATCCTTTCAAAGACTAACTGGGTTTAGGATTTTATCGCAAAACCAATCCACAGGGTTTCGGTGGAGCCACGTGTGTGTCAGTGGTGTTACCGTTTCTGTACTCCTTGAAAATCTGTCAGCTAAGAAAACTTGGATGAAGAAACGTAGTAATATTTGTCCGGTGTATGAAGTTGTACCAGTCTTTTGCAGAGCAGCTGTTGCAGCTGTGTGTCTGTCCCCGCAGGGGTTGACACCATGGCCAACTACGAGGAAGTTCTGCACCTGATCCGCTACAGGAACTGGCACACGGTGTCTCTGTTTGACAGGAAGTTCAAGCTGGTCTGCTCGGAGCTCAACGGGCGCTACGTCAGCAACGAGTTCAAAGTGGAGGTGTGTGAGCTGCCCTGAGCACTCGGAGGGGCTTAGGAGGATGGAAGTTGTTTCCTCAAAATAGATAATTGATCGGTTACTGATTTAGATTTTGTTCTGTAAATAAGTACTAGGAAGTGTGAGCATTTCAGGCAATATTTTATATATAAATGGGGTTTTAGTCCTATATTTCAGTTTGAAATAAAGGTGCCTAAACAGAGTTAAAATTGTTGTTTTGTAGAAGAAATAGTGTAGCTAATGGAGGTGTGAAGGTGATAAGGTTGCACTGAAAACACAGAGTATTAATTGAGCAAATGCATTGAGAGTGGTGCTACCAGAGAGCTGAGTGGCCTTTGTGTGTCACTTCTGACATGCCACAGATGGACTTGCTGGGCCCTTCACTGTTTTGCTTGTGTGGTGCATAAATTTCTGATACTAAGGGCTTACCTCAAAGCACAGAGAGGCTAAAATTGCATTTCCTCTGCAGCAGGGTACAGGTTAATTATTATTTAGTATGCTTACACCAAATATATGGAAGTATATCAGAAAATGACATTAAAGGAACTAAAATGTTAAATTTTATTCTCTTTTTTTTTTTTACCTCTTCAGAATTAAACTATTGGGTTTCTGGAGTTTAACACTTTCTGTTTGTCCCTAGGTGAATGTTATCCACGCAGCCAGCCCAGTGGAACATGCCAATCACATTGCTGCACAGCCACAGTTCATTCACCCAGTGCATCATTCCTTTGTTGATCTCTCTGGTCACAACTTGGCAAATCCTCATCCCTTTTCAGGTCAGGATCCTCAGCCACTGAAGTTGAGCTGTTTTTTTGTGGTGTTGCAGAGTTTTTTCCCCAGAGTTTAAACCAGTGTGTTGGACTAATAAACCAGGCAGCTGCTCAGTCCTGTTCTGCTGTTGCCTAGGCAGGGAGGAGTAAGTTTTTAGAACCCTGTGAAATTCCCTTTCCTGCCAGCAGAAGAGCTTTCTTGTTGGTGTGTGTATGTTGGAAAAGGGGAGGAGACTGCAAGACCCCCATAAGGTGAGGAACTGGTTCAGAATTTCTTCTGAATGGCAGGAGGAGAGAATTGCAGTGTTACTCCTTTGATGAGTCATGGTATCTGCCCTTTCTGTTTTAATTACGTTAATTTGGCAGGGGTATAGGATGTGAGAGGAAGAAAACTAGGCAATTCAGAGAGGAGTCTGTGTGTTGGTGGAATGTGCTTTCCTTTTGTTTTTAGTCCTTCAGATTGATGTGATTATACTTAAGGAACTGGGGTCTAGTTCTTACTTTCCCACTGACTTTTAAAGTGGCTACAGACAAACTGCCTTTGTGGAATACGTATAATATGATAGCATGCATGTAATACCCATATAATGCCATTTCCCCTGGCGGGTGATGGGAAGGGGAGTAGTTGTTAGCACAGTGTAAGAGTTACCATGGCTGTGTTTTCTGGCTGCAGTTGTTCCCAGCACAGCCACCGTGGTGATCGTGGTTTGTGTCAGCTTCCTGGTGTTCATGATCATCCTGGGCGTGTTCCGCATCCGAGCCGCGCACCAGAGGACGATGCGTGACCAGGACACGGGCAAGGAGAACGAGATGGACTGGGATGACTCTGCTTTGACCATCACTGTGAACCCCATGGAGGTAACCCTGTGCAGCTGGTGTCCTTTCCCAGCTGGAGTGGGTGTGCTTGTCCATGGGCAGAGGAGTAGAGCAGAATGAACCCTGAGCACAGGACAGAAACATTAACTCGGAATTTGGAACAAATGTGCCAAATGCCAGGGGCTGTTGTTTGGGATCTTGCAGGGGTTAATGTTTCATGATGCAGAATAGGATTTTACAGGCCAGTGTCCAGCACTAGTGTTCGTGTGCACAATGCCTGCTTTTGTCTAAACTTGCAGGAATTAATTGTCAAAACATCTGTGTTTATGATGTTTCCTTCTCCTGTGGCTGACATCTGAATTTTCAGAAAATTTGGAACAAGAAAGTTGTGTGACCTTCATGCTCTGTATCCTATTGTAAGATCCTTTTCCAGTAGAATTTGCAGTACTGGATCACCCTTCAGAGCCAGTTTGTGTAGAGTGCCAGGACTGACAGCAGTGTCACGGAACACTTACTTAGTGCTACTTCCTTTGTCTTTTCTGGTTTCTGGCTAATTCCTGCTGAACTTCTGAATCCAGCAAGGAATCTGCAATAGCTCTTCTCAATATAGTGCCTTGAGTAAAGAACAAGAATTCTGGCCAGTATGGTAATGACAGCTAATTTTTGTCTGAACAGACTTATGAGGACCAACACAGCAGTGAAGAGGAGGAGGAGGAGGAGGAAGAGGAAAGTGAAGATGGAGAAGAAGATGACATCACTAGTGCAGAGTCTGAAAGCAGTGAGGAGGAAGAGGGAGAGCAGGAGGAGGACCAACAGAATGTTAACAGACAGCAGCAGCTGGAATGGGATGACTCTACCCTCAGTTACTGATTCTAGCTGCTCCCTTTGTCTTTATGTTCCCACTCTAGAAGACTCCACTGTAACACACTCCATTGGTACCAAGGATTCATGGTGTTTAAAACAAAAAAATTCATTCTGGCCAGTAGATTGAGCCCCCCCACAATCCGTGTTTGTGTTCTGTCAGCTAGTTCCTGATGTTTAGGGTTGTAGTTAGCACCTCTTCCTTCAGCCATGCCTCAGTGACTGGATTTTTTTTACGCTCTGTGAGGAACCACCTTGCACTTTTTTCTTCGTGTTATCTCAGCTAAGTGACTCTACAGCTCTGTAGCCATTGCACATGAATTTCTGAACTGTCTTTTTTTGCTCAGTGAAACAAACTTGGCTTTGTTCCTTTTTCTCTTTTTAAAAGATGCAAAGATTGCTTGTTGACAAAGGGTAAAGCTGCTCATTTCAGCCTGTTGATTTCTTTTAATTTTCTTCCCCAAACTAGTGCATGTGTAAAGTGGCAGAATGAGGTTAAGATGTAGAAGATTAACAAGACTTTTTAATATTTTGTAAATATATTGGAATTATGTAATTATGTCATTTGTGGTAGTGAAAATAGGGATTGGGGTTTAAAACATGCTAAAGTGAAAAATCATGCAGCATGAACTATTCCAAGTCTCATCCTACTGCAGCAGGAGCACGGGCACAGTTCTTAGTGTAGATGTTCAGTAACTCTGTCTTGGCCTTGACTGCGATGTGCGCTCATGCCCCACTCTCCTCGAATTCCTTCCTTTTCTTTCGTCTCCTTTATTTTGCAGAGGGAACAGAAAAGATTGTGAGAAGTTGTAAAGGCTTTAGGAGCCTCTGCAGAGGTTCAGTGGCCCTGTGCACTACAGCTTGTTTTTAATTTTATTTTTTTCTCCAATCAAGGCTTGCCATAAAGGCTTTTAAGTTACTGGGGAAATAACACTACGTGGACGGTGGGCAGGTCTGTGTGCTGTGGCTGTGGGATGTTGCCACAGCTCCTGGTGGTTCCAGGGAGGGTGCCTGGAGTCCAGTGTGGGCTGTGCACACTGTGGACAGGTTGGGTGTAGGGGATTGGTTGAAGCCGGGTACCTGGGCTACCAGTCTACATGGAATAGGGATTTGGGGTTTTTCGTTGTTCATTTTTTCTAATTTGGCAGGGGGAGTGTTTGGGGTGTAGCTGATACCACTGAACACTCCTGCTCCTCCCCTGCGGCCCCTTGTACAGTAATTCAGATTGTTGGTGTTTTAAGCCTTTGTTTACACTTAGTAATTGTGTTTTCCTGCTGGTGAAACACTGTAGCATAAACTATCCTACCAGAAAACCTTGGGAATCATGTTAATTCATGTGATTTGGGTTGTTTCTGATCCCAGTTCCAGTTTGGGATTGCAGAGGGCAGTAGCTGGAAGGTACGAATGTGGGGTGGGGGGGGGGGCTGGTTTTTCTGTCAGGCAGGGTTGTTTAACTTTATTTGGTCTGATGCAGAGTCGTGAATAATGAATTTCTGCTTGATTTTTATGGAAGTGGATTAAAGAGTAACTTGTTTTGCCTGTAACAGGAGCCTGGGACTGCATTCCCTCCTGAGCACGGTAAGCCAAGCGCCAGCGTTTGCTCGTGGGTGTGGGTGCAGAGCCCAGCCGTGTCACAGCCAGGCCAGGGCCAGGAGCACTGGGGAAGGGCCAGAGAGGGGGCACAGAGGGTCCTGAGTAACAGAGGGATAAAAGATCAGGGTTGGTCTACATGTTTGTACAGCTGGATTTCCAGAGCAGCCCTGTTCTCACCTAATAGGATCGGGGGGGGCGTTGTTCTGGGGGAGCCTGGACTGAGGAGTGCCTTTACACTAGAGATGGACCTGGCAGCAGGGAAAGAACCCACACCAGAGCTTACTCTTTTTTGGGGTTGTTTTTTTGGGGTTGTTCTTTTTTTAATGTAAAATTTTAGATTTCTAAAATGGGAAAATGGTTTTGACTACTTATGTGGTAATTAACTGCTAGTTTTAAGTAAACTGGGAAACTTTTAACTTATGTCTGACAGTTGTCCTGTGTTAATGTGTAGAAGACTTATCCTTCCATATACTGTTGCTGTAGCTGCTGTACGTTAGACCAAAACTGATCATGACTTAATGATAATACTGAGGGGTTGTAATGTCCTGATGCAGTTTGTAGCCACTGTGGGTATAACTTTTCAGATGTGTATATTGGTAACAGGTCAGTTTGGAAAGTCTATAAGCTACAATAAATTTCTGGTTCTAAAGGTTGTTTGCATTTTTTTTTTTTTTTAACTGAGTGTAACGAAGTAGAATCCAGTTATATAAACTGGGTTAATTTGCCTCTGCTGGGGGAGTAGAAGAGTTTTGTGGTTATTTCTCTCATGCACAGAAGGACTTTGCAGCATTTGTGTACACTTTGTCAATATTTTTTATTTTTTATTTACAAAACATGTACCTAAAGCAACTGAACAGCTAAACATGTAAACATTCTCTTCTTGCAGAACCACTGTTTGGCTTAAAAAAATACTTCTTTGTTCAAGGCAACAGAATAAGCACAATCAGTTTGTACAGAGTTAAAAAAAAATAATGACAGAAACATCTCTAAATAAATAGAAATAAGTCTATCATTCTGAGCATATTTATAAAAATGAGAAGCCACTTGTAATGAAATGGAATATTTTTGAAAATTGAGTTTCAATCTTTTGTACAATTCAGCTTGCTGAAAACTATCAGGTGAGCTGCTGCTTTGTGAATTTGGAGTCAAAGACTCTTTGCTGACCCAACAGAGCTGTCAGAGATTTATCCAAGATACTCTCCCAGGGTGTACAAGGAAGAAGGTCCACAAGACGACTCACTGAATTTTTACTGCTTGTAGGTAAGTCAAGTTTCCAGACTAAGTAACCTCTGTAAAACTGTGCTCAGTTCTTGCAGTTGATACTGTTACACCTTTGTGTTATTGCACTTCTCAAAGTGAGGGACAGGACAGGAGCCACTGCTCTAAAATCTGGGAGGGCCTGACATTTCTGCTGTGAGGCCTGGGAGGGGCTGAGGAGAGCAGGGTCCCACTGCTGCAGCTTCCTGAACACCAGGCTCTAGCACTGCAAGAGAATTGCTTTTCCAGGTCTGCAATTGTAGTGTCTTCCCTTCCACAAGAACCTGACTGGGGGTGTGGTTTCAGTGCATCTCACCTTGCACAGGGCTCAAGATTTTTTTTGCTTTTTTTTTTGCTCTGTAAATTAGTTAATAAGCAAGGAAATAGCAATATTTACTCTCTAAAATGGAGCAGAGGTGCAGGGCTGTTTCTCACTGATCAGCCTGCATAGAGCTCTAAATCCTGCAGTATTTCCCTCTAGTACCAAAGCAGCTGTTAGAGCCTGAGTGCTTCAGTCACAGTACCATCTGGAAGTGTAGGAAAAGGGGCTCTCCCAGGGTTAGATTAAATTAAAATGAGGTGTCTTCTATGCCAGAACTGCTGCTTCTACAACAGGTGCTTGAGAGGCAAGAGGGTTTGTATGAATAGATCCAAACCAGAACAGACCTCACAGCTTAACATCTTCTATGAAAAGAAGCAGTAAGTACTTTAATTTGAAAATGCAATCTTAGCGTTTTCAGGTTTGAAACCAAAATAAATGCAGAAATTCAGGAATTACTTGAGGCTCAACTAAAGCCTAACTTTGGAAAGCAAAGTAAGTACCTGATCCAGTGGCCACTCCAAAGCTGCTCTTGTGCCATCACGTCTAGACAGCAATAGCTGAGTTCCAGCTCAGTTTCAGAACACTTTGGCCTCTGGAGCAGACAGAAAGCAATATGACAGCTTGGATGTTCTTAGCCTGTCTCAAGGCAGAGTAAAACCATTTTTCCAAGCCAGCTTCAGTGCGCTTTGAGCTGACCCACCTTGGTGGACACTGACACAGGGCAGGAAGAGTGACCACATGCTGAAGTTAATGCCTCTAAGCGGTAATAGTGGTGACCTAGAAGATGGGCTACAGGCATAGGGGTGCTCTGTTCAGCTGAATTTTCAAGAAAATAGGAATACAGACATTAGCACACTGGAGGGGTGTTACAACTGCCTCAACTCTTCATTGAAAGATGTTTTTGAAGCTTAAGGTGTTCTTAAGGGTACAGTAGCTCTACCTACCTTTTCTGTACGCAGGAGTTTTATTGCCTCACGTCTCTCCCTTGTCTCCCAGAGATCTACAGCAGCCACAGTGGTGTGGCTGAGGACAGGCCAACAGTTTTTCAGTCATGCAGCAATGTCTGATCTCTGGGAACGAGGGGGGGATCTTCAACACTGCACCATTCTTCAGTCTTTGGGAACCTGTCAGTGCTGGACGCGGGTGTGTTACATTCTCCTGAGCAGGTGCAGGCTCCTGCTCTACTGCCTGTTGTCTTTGGATACGTTGTGTGCCAGCCAGTTCACTTTGGTTTTCCAGCTCTCTCGCAGGGCTTCATTAAACTTCAGTCTGAAGTGCTTCAGTGCCTCCTCATCAGTTTTCCCAAGGGCCAGGGAGTCCTGTAGGCAAGAGGCACAAACCAGTGCACAACTGAACAAGTCACTCCTCAACCAGTAAGATGTTTATTCACAAGAAATTACTCCATTGAAAGGAGGAATGGAGTAGCCAGCAGTTGTTTTTAATTGATCCTGCAGTTTCAGGGTTTTTTTCTCTGATAAACACTTGCACCCTCTGCTTATGTTGGTGCAGGGAAGAGCAGGTTCTGTATTGCTCTTGTACAGTGTTCTGCAGCTGCCAGGGATGGCTGGTTGTAACTCAAGAGGGAAACGAGGAACTGAGAGCCAAAGGCTTTGTCTCCTTCCCTGCAAGCTGCCACCTCCTGCCTTTGTGGTGAAGGGATTTCTGAGCACCAGGACCTGGCATTTCTGATGTCCTGCACATGGACACTGGACATCCACTCACAACAGTGAGTCCTGGAGCTCATCTGCTTTAAGAATCTGTCCTTGCACACTGAACCGCTCCTCCTCACGCAGCCACAAGTTCAGGTGTTCAGTTTTAATCCCTTACCTGGGCTCTGCCTCTTACCTTTAGGTACTGGATGTCTTTGGAGCAGCTGAGCTCTGGCAGCCCGGCAGCTTTCATCAGTGCAAAGAGGTGCAGGAAGAGGAGCCCGTGGCGCCGCAGGATCATGTAGGCTCTTTCACAGTAACCCCTGAACCTGTGCAGGAGCAGATGAGGCGAAGGAATGAAGACTGCAAACTCAACCATTTTGTAAAGCAAAGCTATGTAGTCTGAACTGTGCTCTCTCCAGTTAATAATTTATTTACTTTCATGTGTACAGGCACCTATAGGCTGCATATTGGTGGAAATAAATACTAAAAATTTAGAGCTTCAAAAGCTGAAGTCAAGTTTAACTCCCAGCACTTACCTTTCAAACTTCTCATTGTTGTTAGTTTTTCCTTGCTGGATGACATGCACAAAGTCATAGGTTAAGATGAAAGGAACTCGTTCTCTATTAATACCAAATTTAGTCTTGAAGTTTCCCAGAAAGTGACCAAAATCAATATGGAACAGCTGAAAATAAGAAAAAATATTTTCAGAATATTACCTGTTTTAGCTGATCAGTGTTGAGTTCTCTTCACAGTTACTGTATTCAGCAGATCCTGCCCATAGGGTTTTGGGAGAGAGAAAAACGGCCTTGCCCATGGCCATTGTTTGGGAAGAGACAATGTTCCCTTGCTCAGCCAATCTCGGATTACCTGCCCTGTCTCCCGGACCATGATGTTGTCGCTGTGCCGGTCCCCAATGCCCAGCACGTAGGTGGCCACGCAGTACCCGGCACAGGACAGGGTGAACTCCTCGATGGCTTGGTCCAAGGCATCTCTAGAGAGGGAAAGAAAGAGAGTGAAAAATAATTTTACTTTGGACTCCAGTACTGCCCCATGGGGAAAGCTGTTCTCAGCTGTAGGAGAAGGGAAGAAAGCTCATTTGTTTCCTGGAAGCAGGACTCCCACCCCTGCTTTACAAAAATGAGCTGCAATCACTCTCTCTAACTGAAGGAGTCTGAATAAGGTTGTGGCCACAGTCTCAATGGAATTGACTTAGTCTCAAGTAAAGTAACTCATTTCTAGATCCCATGGATCCAAAGGACACACAGGGCTCCAGGACCAAGTCCTGTTGGGGCCCTGCTGTGCAAGGACAGCACTGGTACACTGCTGCTCTCTTCTCTCTCCAGTAACCCCCCGAAGCCACACAGCTCCTGTGCTGCTCCTTTTTTCACCTCCCAGTTCTGGCATTACTCCTGCTGCCCTTCTTCCAGCTGGCCCCGTGCTGGCTGCATATCTCTGGATCAAGGTCTGGGTCCAGCCCCCGGTCAGTGCTGCCTTAGGCTCTCAGAGATCAAAGCTTGCAAACAGTAACCCAGAGGCCTCTGTTTCTGCTCAAGGCCCACACGGGCCCACACGAGGGAGCAGCCACAGCCCTGTGGAACAGCCTGTAGCTGTGCATAGCTGAGGGAAACAGAGCAAGGCAGGAAGCAGGGAGGGAAAGCTGAGCCCACTCACCCCGGGTTCTTGGATTTGAGCCAGTTGAGCAGCGCGTCCTTGTTGAAGGCGGCCGTGGCCACCATGTTGCTCTTGTTGAGCTGGATGTTGGCGATGGTGTCCGAGTGCATGACCACCTCAATCAGCCCCGTCTTGTCTCCTGTGGAGAGGCAGCCATAAGGGGTCATCCTGCAGAGATGAAAGAAACCCTTCCACTGAAATCCTGCCCACAGTGGGTGGTGTTGACTTTTCAGCTTTCCCTTGCCTGCCCTGTCTCCTCCCTTTCTCCTCTACAGTTCTATTCCCCAGCCCCACAGAACCTGCCCAGCTGCTCCCAGAACACCAGACAGACCTCTGAGCTTGCGGAGGAAACAGCCTCAACACCCCTGATCAATCAGTGCAGGAGGACAACTGTGTACACACTGCTCACCTCAGGTCCAGGCCCTCCTGCTTCCACAGGATGTCCATCAACTGGATCATCTGCAGAGTCAGCATGTCCTGGCGCAGATCTGGGCAGCATTACAGAGCAAGAAGGGTCATAAGTACCTCCCACAGTCCCCCTGTTCTGCCCCTGCAGCCTTTGCCATGTTTGTCACTTGCTGGTTGAGCCAGGAAACAAGACCAGCAGTGAGCAGGGGTTGCTGGGGCAGCAACAGTGTAAAACCACACACCAGATCTTCAACTCACACAGCATTTTACTGGCAGAGGTTTAGGCTACTTGACTTGGCCAAAGCTCTTCCCAAGGCAGTCAGTGTGGCACTTCAGAAATCCCTTTCTGGGCACAACAGTGAGCAGCAGCCACCCCAGCCCTGCAGAGCTCTTTCAGACCCCACATCAGGTTTGGATTTATTGTTCAAAGGTATCCAGTTACCACTGCACTAAAATCGTCGTGAAAGGGAAGCACGCGAAGTAGAGAGGGGAATTTACTATGTCTTCCGATTACTGCCAAAAAACTCACCCAAAACCATTAAAGGTCCTCGTTTACATAACATTTAGGCCCTCTCAGCACAGTAAATACTTGAGACTAAAAGATATTTGCACAGGCATAATAAAGACTTACCATCTCCATTTTTAAAAATGACACCCACTCCACCTCCACCTGTCTCTTCATTATTAAACACAATCCACAAAGGTTTCATTTTGGAGTCCATGAAGGTGCACTGATCCACACTAGAGGAAATGAAAATATTACCATCAGTTTCCATCTATTAAAATATCAGCCATCCAAGCTGCAGTCCTACAGCAGCTACACCCAGTGATGGACTGGGGACTTCCACGAGGAAAGAACCCTGGGATAACCCAAAGCCTGGCTCCAGTGTGAAACAAAGCCCTTGGCACAAATTCAGAGGTGCAGATCTCTCCCTTACCAAACTTCAGCGAGGATAATGTTGGGGTTCAGAGGGGACTGGAGGTGGGAAAGGGCTTCTCTGTAGGTTTCCTGCTTCATGCACATGTGCATCATCTCCTTGGTCTGAGGCTTGGTGGCCTTCTGAGAACTCACTTTCACAAAATCATTCAGAGCCTTCATCTTGTTGAGTGCTTCTCCCTGAAAAAAGGGAGGGATGAAACAGGGTTAACAAATAGGAAATTCCTGGAGAAAGTTTAAAAAACATTAAAATCTCCTGTGAAATGTAAACCTTGGTTCCATCTCTTACTTTCTCTTCAATTTGTAGCAATTTCACACACTGCAATGAAACAAATTTAGTAATATCTGCTTGAGGAAGATCCATAATTAATTGTGAATACTCTGCTGGGCACAAATGTACTGCAGGGTAACGACTGCAGCAGGAATAAAGCACATTATCATGCACCAAAGGAAGAAGTGAGGTGCACTGGCCGGAGAAGTGAGGATGCGACCTAGAGCCCAACCTGCCCTTCAGTGCTTTTGGGGAGTTGGGGTCGTGCAGAAGTGCTGCTCAGTCTTGAAAAGAAGCAGCACTGGCTTGTGGGCACAGCTTGGATACAATTTCGTCTAGAGATGAGTCCCTCACTTCTGAACTTGGTGCAGTGACCCTTGACAGGTAAGAGAGGTTTCAGAGTGGGAAAATGCCAGGAGTGCCTGCACACAGCAACAGCAAGGGAGTCCACTGCTCTGAATCAGCCAGCGGTGATCAGCTCCCAGTGAACAGCACCTCACCCAACTGACCCAGTAACAGCAGTGCTCCGAACGTTTCAAACCATTCTAGACACAGACTGCAGCCTGTGTGGGTGAGTAAGGGATGAGTAAAGCCACACGTGCTGGGGATCTCCAGGACACGCCAAAACCCACACAGCCCTTACGAGGCTTTTCTTGTATTACTGGTAGCATTAATTTGGGAAAGCCAACAGCTGAGAATCAGCCCCAAGCAAGAGGGAAGGCAACCTTGTGGCCCAAAGCAATTTGTACCTGCTTCATCAGCATCTTCATGTGGTGGGTGCTGCCCCGGCAGTACGCTTCCAGGATCAGGCCAAACCTCAGGGACACGGCAGGAACATGCATTTCTGACCTGGGGAGGAAGGCAGGCAAGGAGGGAGGTCAAAGCAGTGCTGACTCACTGCAGGGAGTGACTCATTCTCCCATTCACACCAGCACCAGGAGCGGGGGACACAGCAGAATATTGGCTGGTGTTTAGATCCGGTGTAATGGGGAAGGAAAAAAAAATGCCCCCAGCCCAGAAGGTGATGGAGGAAAACCACTGAGGTGATGAGACATCTTTCTGGGTGACTCAATCACCAAGCCCTCCTTCGAGAACATCACCTGGAGAGCAAGAACAGTTCAGAGCTTATGGCTCTGAGCTGGCAGAGGGCCATGGAAGCCCAAAGCAAATTCCAGCTCACAGGTAGGTGTGTATATATTCACAAATACATATAAATTCTGAAAACAGAACCTAACCCAAACACCACCACTACAATGACAAAAGACAAAAATAAATGAACAAAAAAACTATATTGTGTCATCCTGGAATAATTCTTATCGAGTCATCCAAGGTAAAAAGCAGCAGTTCCCACTTGACAGAGCAAGGAAGGACCCAGTAAATGCTGGTTTCACTTGATTACTGAGAAAAAGCCTAAAACATTTGCTCTTCACCTCAGGTGCCAGAAGAGGAAGTGGCCGATCTTGCGGTTGGATAATGCCCTTTCCAGCAGGAACTTGGTTAATTCACAGTCTAAGTAGGATTCGTACTTGAGCACCTGGACAAGCTGCAGCAGGTACTGGAACACATCATCATCCCTGTGGACAGAAAAGAAACATGGAAGACAAGCTTATTTCCACTGCCACAAGTGTACTTGTAAAGACAAGGCTGTCACTCCCCTTGGCAGCCCTGAGCAGAAAGGGCCCTGCCTCTCCCCTGGGGACAACACTTACGTCAGCTTCTTCAGGGAGTTGATAGCAAAGGAGCCAACATAACGGTCAGGAAAGCTGAAATCCAGCAGCTCCAAGGCATTCAGGACAGGCAACTCTGGCCAAGTCTGAAGCAGGGAAATCATCTGTAATGACCAAAAAGAAAATAGCAGAAAGAAGGAACAAGGTTTTTATGGCAATGGATATGAATCTGAAGTTCTACTGATGAAAGAGCATCTCCTTATGGGGGGTCCCTATTTATAGATGCATCACAGCAAGTTTGCAGATACCAGGTCAAAGACTGATCCCTTGAGGTGCCTTGTCAAGATCCCTTGATCTCTCACTATCATTTTAGAATATTCAATCCAGATATCTTTTTTCCCATTAATTAAACAGATTTTTTTTTGCCTCTAGTTTCTTGATGGGATAAACAAGACCTTGTTGGCCAGTAGTGAATCTGGGACAGCCCAGAGAGCTGAACACAGCCCAGAAGAACCAGATCTCAGCTGGTACCAGCTGGGAACTTCCCTGAGAAAACTGTGAAACATCCCCTGCTCAGCTGGGCTCCCAAACAGCACAGGAATGTAGACACTGAAAGACAGATCAAAAAGGGAGCCCTGGCTGCCAGCCCCAACATCCTCACCTGGGCAACATCCTCGTGCTTGTTCCATTTGGTGATGATGAGCAGCTTGGCCAGAGCCTGTGGGTACTGGTCACGGATGTCATATCTCATCTTCCACACCAGGTCCTTCTCGTGCTCGTACAGCTCCGTGTGGCTCCTCCGCTCCAGGATCTCCTTCAGCTGCAGCTTCTGCTCATGGCAAGCACAGGAAAGAGCAGACACAGCACTCAACCGCAGCACTTGCTCAGCTCAGGGACACCCTGCAGGACTGGGGCATGACCCAGTTTGGTGAAAAATGCTGGGGTTGGGCGTAAGGTGGAAACAACTTGGTCCATGAAACCAGGCTTGCAGGCAGCTGAAAACTGATGCCTCAAGACTCACCTCCTCAGAATCTTCTGGTGCAGCTCGGGGTTGTTCTCCATTCCTCCCCAACTCCAGCAGCTGGGACACAAATAAAGAGTCTGAGAAAGGCTCCTCAGTTCCTCTGCAATTGCAGCTCCCCATCCCTTCAGGCATTTACGCTGCATTAGAGATCAGTCACTTGCCACCTCTGTCTGGGCTCCCCTTCCTCCCTGGCACAGCCTGTTCCAGCCTCTGAGCCAGCCCCTGCCTCGTGGGGAGCACAGACATGTCTCTGGCAGAGCAGATCTCCTTTCTCCCCTGTAACTGGCACATTTCTTCTTCCACTTGTCTGGCCAGTTGCAGTGACAGATGGAAAATCCCCACCCCACACAACATGTTATCACTCTGCTGAAAGGGAAGGAGCTGCCTACTTTCACTCATTTCCCCTTTATTCCTCTTCTTTCCTACAGAACCTAATGCAGTTTGAAGGTAGCTCAGTTAAACCCATTTTAAAAACAAATGCTCATCTATGAGAGCAGATTTACCTCAGTAATTCACAGCTTGGAAAAGTATTCACTCAAAGTTCCATTAATTAAAAAGTGAAATTTTCAGTTAACAATATCTATTCATCAAGTTTGCTTGCACCCAGTCCTGTCGATGGCTGCCCCAGAGCTTCCCCACTGGAAGGGACAGTGAGGGAATTCCTGAGCCTCCCAGAAGTGTCCCTGTGCCCCACCTGCTCAAAGGACGGGTAATACACAGGATGTGCTGCCACGCTGGGGAAGCAGATGACCAAGGCTGCTGCACTCTCAGTGTTGGGGTTGCACTGCACTGTGCCCATGGGGTTCAGAAGTTCCCCTTTCTCATCTGAAAAACAAAGTACATAAAACTCATGAACCCAAATCTTGTGAAGCTTTGGTGCAGAAAGCAGAGCAGAAACTGTCCCTGGGCACTGTCTGGCCACCAGCACTTCACCTTCCTGAGCTCTGCCCAGTGAGGGGCACTGACACCCTCAGGTGAGTGGCCACCTCTCAGGCCACATGTGCAAAGCCAAGCTCAACAAAGCCCTGTCTTGGCGGGGCTCCAGCTGCCATCACAGGACAGAGCAGTGACCACTCCACCTCCTGGTGCAGACTAAGGATGCCAAAGGACAGCAGCTCCCTCTCCTGCCATACCTGGGAAGGAGGACCACATGTGCAGGCAGCACTCCCCCGTTTTCAGCTGGTCCTTGTAGTCGAAGAGCATCACATTGACCCAGGCGATGGGACAGTCCTGTGGGAAGACAGCGCTCATGGGGGGCTGCACCTGCCCAGCTGGAGCAGGGAACGAGGGGCTAACAAGAAAGTGAGAGATCCCCATGCAGAGGGATGTCCTGTCTGCTGACCTGCTGAGGTCTCTAAATTAGGAGTACAAGATGGCATTGGGCATTTGCCAAAACCTGGGGTCTTTTGTGTCGCGCTGAATGGCACCAAACGCTCCCCACAAATGAGTCTAAAACTTCACCACCTGATATTTGGCATAGCTGAAGAATCTCCAAGTTTCCAATAAGGCCTTACTACTCTACACTCAATATTTTAGGAAGCTGTGACATACTTCATATATTTCACAGTCTGAGGGGAAGGAGAAGAACTTTAATTTTGAAACAGGGGACACAGTAGGCATGATTTTGGAAAACGAGACAAAGGATGCTGGAAATAGCTCATAATAGGAAAAAAACATTTGGCTCCTTTTTACAATAATAAACCCTAGCTACAGAAATCAAACTGTATGCTGCCAATCCCCCACCACGCCCCCAAAATACACCCCACAAATCCAACCCAGTCTCGTTTTGGAGGAGGGAGACTCCAGCAAGTGAAGTGACTGGGACATGGCCAAGACAAAGAACTCATCCCCTGCCCTCACCCAGCTCCAAGCCCCAGAGCAGACAAACATTCCACGAGTGACCTAAGCTTTCCTGCAGCCAGGTTCCCCAAATGGAACACTTTACCTCACACAGCAGCACTCAGAGCTCAGATCGCACCAAGGCTCAAGCACAGAAACCAACTGGAAGAGGGGTTGCGTGGCAGAAATTCTGCATCGATGCAGCCACAAACAGTGTCACGTTTGAAGGAATCATATCTGGTTCCACTGGGGTGTTCTAGACAACACAGCCTTACCCCACAGGACACTCAAGCACTTGGCGGAGGTAACAGAGCCCCCATTTCCCTCTAAGGTGACAAAATGAGTCACTTCCAAGCGGCCTCTCACAAACCTTGGAGTTGATTTGACTACTCCAAGTATCTTCAGTAAAATTCCATTTGACACATCAGCTTCCAGATCACAGGGAAAAGCCAAACAAAACAGCACCAGCAGCAATAACCTTTTCTAACAGAGTAAATGACATCTAAGCGCAGCTCAGAGCCTGCCAAAACACAAGGCAAGATTTCTGGTGGATAAGGTCCAGCAAAACAAGGATCCAGCATTCCAAAGACAGACATCTCCTGCTTGATTTAGAGGAACACTGAAAGCCAACCCTCTGGGTGACATTAATCCTCTGACTCATCCAGCCTGCAAACATGCCTGGTTTTGTGGTAGTAAATAATTTAGTCCCACCTATCTGCTCTGGACAGTCTGCATATAAACAACATGTATGGAATTAACCTCTGAGTAAGGAAAAAAATTAACAATCAAAACAAACAAACAGAAAGTCAGAGTGCACTCTGGCTGTAACCTGCCCTTACCACTCATTTGAAATGATTTCTGGGCACTTCACTCAGAGCTGTAGCTCACCATAGGGAAAATTTCTTTTTTGCAGTGCTCAGCTCTAGTGAATGTTGTGATTTTATACTAAAAGCTCACCAGAATGCATCCACCTTTCCCCAGCACCAGAACACACATGAATAAGATCCTCTTAACAACTCAGCTAAACAGACTGGTTGTGTTTTGTCAATCAGAACAGCAAGATTTCCTTCTGACTGCATCAAAACTGAAAATTATTCCAATGTGATCACAAACATCCAGCCTGTGGATGTATCAGATCTACTGTCCAACAAAAGCCTCCAGCAGGGGCTGGGGGTTCTGCTATTCTTAAATAAAAAAGAAACCCAGCAATAAAACTGTTAATCCTGGTCCTGGCCTCAAAATGTTTCCAGTCTGAAGTCTTCAACCCAGAAATTGGTCCCCTCAAGCAGGATTCATGAGTGGGCTGTTGCTCCCAGACATGACTGCACAGTAACCCTGAGAACTCCACTGATGTTAGCACAACGCTCAGTGAATCTCCCAGCAGTGAGGAGGAGTGAGCAGAACTGAAATCTTCTGTATCACTCATCAGTGCCTCATTCCTCTGCACTCTAGTACAGATGGCGTGAGTAACCCTCTCCTTAAGGCACGAGAACAATAATTTGGAGAGGAACAAATGCATTTGCTGCTCATAAAAAAAACCTCTCACATGCAAAGAGCTTGAGGCTTAAGTTACAACTCTGGGAAACCAGCAATTCAATTATAGGCTGGGCTTGGATCTACTTTTAGTTACTAAATCATTAATGGGCTACAAGTTCTGGAATAGAGCTGAGGAAAGTGAGAAATACCACTACCTCTGATTAAGATGCTCAAATCAAGAGCTTCCAAAGTCATTTAACATTTTCTCTGTTCAGTTTGCAACACCTAAATAGTAACCTTGAAGAATCCGCACTTTCATTTTATGTTGCCTAAAGCTTTGTCATAACCAGTGTTTACATTCCTCAGTTTATTCCCCCTTCCTAGCTGGTAATCTGCTGCACTGGGGATTTGCAGGAAAGACCTTGTTAAAAAGAAAATGCAACACACATGGTGGTTGAACCTCAACTACAAAACAAGGAAGTTGCGGAACAGCAAAACAGGGACACCAGCACAAGTGATTCCTCTTTAGGTCCAGTCAGATGCTGGGTATGTTTCTTAATGGTCTTTCTAGAGAAGAAATTACATATAAACAGCCTTTCTTACAGGCAGCCACTTCTCAACTTCCTGTTCGTGTTGAAGAAGTTATTGGCCATTACTCTGTAAGCTTTTGGTAAATTAAAGTTTTCTGAAAGCAAAGGGCACTTGTTTCAGAATCACGTCCTGTACTCTGCAGCCCTGGCAAGCCTGGCTCAGCCCCAGGCTGGCTTCACTTACAGCTTTCTTGGACTTCTTCTTGGTGGAACGAGCCTTCTTGGCCTTCTCGATGACGGCGTAGAGGGCGAAGCAGAGCCGGGCCATGCGGGGCAGGTCACAGATGTTGATGTCGAAGTCCAGCCGCTGCTTCCACACCGGCTCCGAGCACACGTTCACCTCCGAGCTCGACACTGTCTTGCACAGCATCTCATTGCCATGGAACAGACCTGCTTGCACTACCAGCTGAGGGCAGGGAAAATAAGAGGACACCATGAACAAGGGACTTGCCTTGTTTGCTGAAGACACATCACTGGAAGAGGAATGGGACAGGGCAGCCACTCCCCTGAACAGGGTGTCCTACTCCCATCTCTTTCCTGATCCACTGAGATCCAGTTCCTTAGTCTCCCTCTTTACTCAGCTTCAGTAAGGGCATTGTTATCTTCTCACTTCATGCAGACTTGCATACTGAACAATGTGACACATTCTTGCCCAGTTTCCTTCTTTCCCAAAGGGCAGCTGTTCCCCTTCTCCTCATTTTCCTGCTCCCCCTTCATGGCAATCACCCTGCATATCCCAGGGCTCTGCTGCCTCCTGCTTTCTGCTTTCCCTTTGCCAATCACCACCTCTCCCATCACTCTCTCCTCAGAGCTGGGCTTCCCCTGCTCTGCTGTTGCAGCTTCCCTGCCCAGTACTGTACAACGCCAGGGCAGCAGCTCTGTTTGCTGTGCAGCAGCTTTTCTAATGCTGGGCTGCTGTCCTGTCACTTCCCTCCCCACTCCTGTTGTGCTGCAGTTCAGCAAACGCCCAAAGGCTGAATGAAGCCCCACAGGAGCAGGTGAGGTCACGCTGTCAGCCACCACTGTCCTCCGCACACAAACGAGAGGGATGTGACTGGGAAAGCCGAAGTACAAACCCCCAGAGTGAGCCAGTACCCACCTTCATTCTCTCATCTGCGTTGACCTTGCTGCCTTGCACCAGCTCGATGTAGAAAGGCTGCTCTAAGGACCAGAGAGAGCCATAGTTCGGCTGCAAGGAGAAAAGGGTTCTGATCAGAAATAGACGCAACAAAGGCCTCTCAAGTCAGCACCAGAACTCATCTCCCATTCCATGATTTTTGCTCCCATAGAAAAGAGCAAGAAGCCTAGGACAACCAGGGAAGCTGTGGGGGGGCTGGAAGGCTGGCTGGAAATTCCCATCTTAGACCCCAGCTAGGAACCTGTCCTGAAAAGGGCAGGGAGAACCCACTGCAGTTCCCAGACAAGATCAGCAGCATGTCCACCAACAGATGAGCCCAGGGTGACCCCAGGGGTCACTGTCCCCTTTTACCTTTTTCTTGGGAAGCGGGGGCGGCTTGCAGGCCGCCTTTGCGGGGCTGGTGATGCAGTTGGTCTGCTCGTCCCTCATGGCAATGATGGCAGAGGAGTGCACCATGGTCAGGTGGGGGGTCAGGCCCCGCTGCAGGCAGCTGCGGATGTGCTGAGAGGGGACAAGGTCAGCCAGGGCCACCTGGCCAGAGCCACCTGGGCCTGGCCAGAGCCACCGTGCCACCCAGCACCAGCCCAGGCAGGAACCCATGCAGGGAGCCAGGGAAGGACACAGCAACAATCGAATTCCAGTTCTCAATTATCTCCTCTTGCTTTATAAACCTGCAACTCGCTGGGCTCATGGTGCCAGAACTGAGAATATGAAGTGCCTTTTATAGCTGGCATTTCATCAGTGGACTCAAATGGCTACATTAAGGGAAAACACTGAGGAGGATTCAGAACTCCCTGCAGCAGTTTGCCCTGCCAGAGAAGCACATGACTCAGGATTACTTGCCCAACTTTCAAGAGGAGAACCCTCAGCCCACCATACAAGCAAGCAGATATTTCCAGAACCACAGCCTCTAAATGTATTTACACAGCACTCAGCACCCAGGGACAGGCTTAGATCACTGGCCCCCAAAAAGAAGGATTTGCTAGGTTGCTAGAAGTATCCTTTGCCCTAAGCAGCCTCCAGGTCCTGTCACCGATGTGCTGCACTCCTGTAAACAGCACTGTCTCCTTTACAACCTGTCCCAACCCACACCCCCAGCAAGAGAAGACCATGTGGGAACAGACTCACTGATAAAGCAGGACATGAGGCTCACCTGGAACTGGTACAGGGGGTAGCTCCCATAGAGATATTCACATTTCCCGTTCACCTGCAGGGTGTAGTCCTCTGGCTTCTGCACAGTCTCGTGGCGGAACACAGTAGCCTGTTTCTTAATAGCATAGCTCATCAAGGTGATGGGGAACTCCCAGGGAGAGATCTGGAATGTGAAGCTCTCCTGCAATCCCAACAACACAGCAAACTGTCAGACACCAGCACAGGGCTGAAATGGCACAGACAGGGAACAACATTCCTGCTGCTGGCCATGAGGAGCAGGATAGGAAGGTACAATAACACACACATTAGCCAATGATAAATAGGGATGTTTGCCAAACTGGGCAGGAGCAAGTTTCAGCAGTGCAAGCATAAGGCTGGAAGGCAGGAACTTCAGTTTAAACAGAATCACCAGTTCCCGCGGTTGCCAGTCATTAAAAACCTTCCCACTGCCATTCCACCAGCAGGCAGAGGCTGTAAGGCTCACCATGCTCAAACAGACTGCTCTGGAAGACCCTTCTCCTGTGAGGGTGACCCTGCTCCATGCCCAGGCACAACACACAAACCATGAACCGAGGGCAGGAGGCAAGAACAGGGCCCGTGGGCAGCACAGACCAGTGCCTGCAGGCAGTGTTTGCTGAGCATGAGCTGAGCAGGCTTTGAGCCTCCAAAGGAAAGCCAAGTATTGGATTCTGTGCTCCTTTCCTACCCAAATCCAAAAAGCTTTCCACCCCATGTACGCGCAGCAACCTCAGCTTCCAGCTAACCAATACACCCAGTGCATGCTCAGGAGGGAGAACAGCTCCCTCGGTTGGAGGCTCAGTCTCCCACCCAACCATCTCCACAGGCAAAGGAATCTGGAGAATGAACACTGAATACATGGAAACACTGTCCAGGCACACATTATTCTGTCTGCAAACACACAGAGGTTTCCAAAGGAAAAGCACATCAAACACTGCGACAGAAAAGCTTGTGCTTTACCCCGCCAGACTGGAACTTGACGTTGACAAAAATGTTCTTGGTGGGGATTTGCAGAGAGCCAGTCCCGAGGCCCTTGGCCATGGGCTCCAGCTGCAGGGGGAAGTTGTACTCCATCCACGCTGCCCAGCTGAGCTGCTGCCGCTTTGCTGCTTTCTCCTCACAGAACTGGCACATTTTGGTGCGGAAATCGCTCACCTCTGGATCCTGCACAGAGTCAAACTCATGCAAACCTGAGTGGAGAGTAAGGGAGGAAGGCAAAATAAGCACCTGCAGCCAGTGGGGGAAATGAGTCTTTTCCTCAGTGTCTGTGAAAGAGTCTCTCTGAACACGTGTTTAACACGTGGCCAAAAGCAGAGTCAGCCAAGCTACCAGCAATCACTTATTTACAATGTACAATTGCACTGACAACAGCCCAGCGCTCTGCAGCTGGAAGCACCACCTTCCCTGGGCCTGCACACACAGTGCTGCCCCTCTGCATCTGCTGGAGACCAAACCCGCTGATGTCCCAGAGCATAAGCAGGGCCCCAGCACTGCCCAGGTAGCCAGGCTGTTTGGGACAGGAGCACGTTCCACCCACAGCCACCACGCCTGCCGTGACCAGTGATGGAGAACTGACCTTTTCCAATGAGCAGGCTGATCTGGGAGTTGATGACCTTCTTGACCCTGTCTCCCTCGCGAGCCACGAGGCGCAGGACGGGCAGGAAGGGCTGGATGTCGCAGAGGCGGCGCTGCTCATCCTCCAGCTCCTGCTGCTCGGCCGTCTGGTTGATGCAGGTGAACACGTAGGCCTCGGGGTCGCTGAGCATGTGGAACAGCGGCTCATACTGTGCGTGCTTCCACAGCACCTGCCAGGCAGCACACACGGTGACTCTCCTGCACTGCCACAGCTCCAGCTGCCCCCGGAGCTGTCCCAACCCTCACCCTGCTGCTGTCACCCTCCCGCAGCACCACAGCTCCAGCTGCCCTTGGGCCTGTCCCAACCCTCACCCTGCTGCTGTCACCCTCCCGCAGCACCACAGCTCCAGCTGCCCTTGGGCCTGTCCCAACCCTCACCCTGCTGCTGTCACCCTCCTGCACCACCACAGCTCCAGCTGCCCTTGGGCCCGTCCCAGCTGCCGCCCTGCTGCTGCCACCCACCACCTCTCCCTCAGCACACAGCAAGGCAGAGCACAGCCCAAGCTCCTCACAGTGCTCCTGGGCCTGCAATCCCAGGCTGCTCCCCAGCCAAGCCTGGTGGCTCCAGCTTGTGCTCAACTGCTGGGTAGGTTTACTTGCAGGTGCCTTTAACTGACTGCCTTTCTTCATGCTTCCCATTTGTTTCAGGCAATATAAATCCCTCAACCTGAGCATTTAAATAACCCCCACCTGAGTATCTCACAGTAAGCACCTGCTGACTCTGGCCCTGTGAAAACAGCAGTTACTCACACTGGAAGCAAAATTGGTTTAAGTAACTTGCCCCAGTAACATGAAATCTATGACAGGAGCCAAGAGCTTCTTAAGTTTTGTTAACACCATCCAGTTCCCAAAGATCTTTCTCTCCCTGCGGATAGCACTCTCACATAACTTCATATCCCTTTTTTCACTCTCATCCTAAGTGCCTGCTATTGGAGGCAAAACTCTGGAGCAGATGGACCTCTGGCTGTAATGCAGACTCGTCACCTAACAGCTGGTACATGGCTGTTACCTGCTTGATGGTGCCCAGGCTGGCATTGCAGGGCACAGAGAGGTTTAAGTATATGCCTGTGGGCAGCAAAAAGTCCACCTGGATGTTTTGGTTTTCCCCCTTGGACCAGAATTCCGTAGGGCAGTAAATGCCTGGGGGCATCCTGCTCACTGCTTAGCTACCACCTGCAAGAAAAGGGAAAACAATCTGTTGCTGTTGACTACATATTGTTTGCTTGGTTCTGTGCTGGGCTCTGTAGAAAATTAATGTGCAAAAGAACCCAAAGAAAGGAAGGTCAGCACAGCCTTATAGCTCAGGAAAACACGGACCTTAGTAAAAATTCCACTACCAGTGCCTTTGAGCCACATGTAACTATAGCATTTGCTCCTATCTCAATGCAACCCTCTCTTAATCCCTTCTAGGCCAGGATTAACATCTACATCTGCATTTGACAAAGAAATAAGAGAATTATCTTCTCTGGAGAACAAAGACACTTGTCCCAATAGCTCATCTATGACCAGGCAGCCAAGAGAAACAATAAGTTCCTACCCCTGGCTGTGTAAGGCAATCTTCAGGCCACATGCTCCAAGCTCCACTTTGTTTTTCCAGAGCTCAGTTCCAGTCTGCAAGAGGGAGAAAGAGTTGTTGCTACTTCCAAGTATGCATGCATTTTTATACACACAAACAAGTAACACTCTACTGTACATCCCCCCTGTACAAGTATAGAAAAACGAAGTTGAAGGCTGAGGCAAACAGAAAAAGTTTGTTAATTCCATCTGCAGCCTTTCCCTTGGCAGGATGCTGCAATTTATTTTCAGTACATCCAAGGAATGCAAAGACGAGAACAAGAATCTGAACACTATCAGGTAGAAACTGCTGTTTTCAAACACAGGATGAAACAAAAGGCATTCACCAGAAGCCTGTCAGACATTTCCTTTCTCAAAGACATATAACAAAGTCTCCATCCATTTGCCCACAAGCTAAATACTACAGCAATAAAGCCACTAGTTTCCTGCACAGATGACAAGTGGCAGAGTGTGGTGTCCCCACGTGCTGGGAGACTCTGGACATGTTGGCATTGGCTCCCAGCAAGAGACAGGGAAGTGGCTCTAATTCTCTCCAACCAGCTCAGCAGAGAAACCAGCTCGCTTCAATTCCCTATCATTTACCCGAGTTTTTCCGCCAGGTCAGCAGACGAACATCGCAGTGGTACAGCCTGGCAGGTGCTCCACAGCCATGGCTCCAAACTCAGCCCTGCACGTGCCCTGAGCAAGTCTGTGTCCTTTATCCTCAGCCCATGAAACCAGCACTAAATTTCCCCATTCACAACTTTAAATACGGCTTTGCAGCTGTGGGTGTAGAGACTTTGAAAGAAGCTGAGCAAAGTGCTGCTGATTCCCAAACCACAAAGTCCTGCTGGCAGCTCCTCACGAGCCAGCCGTGGGCTTCAGCACAAGGAGCCCAGCATCTTATCTGCCAGCTCCTGGGAACACACCACTTCCCTGTCAGCAGTGAGGTCAGGATTCCCAGAAATATGAGCTATATTTTATCTGTCCTGCTTCCTCAGCACACAGGCTGCATCACCCAGCGACCGGATAGAGAGACCACAAACCACCCCTGGGCCTAAGCAGGGAGGGGAGCAAAGGGGGAGGAGGGAAAGTTTACAAGTTTGAATAAAGCTGGCCTTGTTTTCTGCTCATCAACAATAAAACCAGCAAGTTTCTGGTGTATCTGCTACCTCAGCCTAAATCAGCAAACTACCACAACTCTACTGACCAGCAGAGACAGAGACACAGCTGCTTCCTTCTGCTGAGGATTTCTATCTGGCACCACATCCCAGAGAATATGGAGCACCTGTCTAAGGCATGAGCACTACAATGTCAGTTCAAGCTCAATACCTTGTCTTTCCAAACTCCCTGATTTAGAGGATGCAGGATTTTTCCAACAGAACCTGGAATGAATATACCAAAGGAAGAATAACTGGCCTTTCACCATCTCTAATACATCATTTACCAAGTTTTTTTTCCTTCCTATTGCTAAATTCAGAATGCTCTACTTGTTGGAGCTCAGGTCTGATGCCGTGTGACAGTTCTTACATGAGGCAAGCTCTGCATAGATGGGTGCTCCTGCACCACCTGACTTCCCTCTTCCCTTTGCCTTGGGAAGCTGAACAGAATTCTCCAGGCTCTAACCTTGTTTGCACTATCTTGATCTCATGCGTGTAAGTAATTACAGTTCCCTTTTCTCTGGGACGTTTACCATTTGTTAATAACTGAATGCAGCATCACTCCTTTTTGGCAGGGTTTACGCTACTGAGGTTGTTTGAGATATACCCTTCATCTTTCACTGCAGCAGTCTTCAAAAAAAAAAAAAAAAGAATTCTCCAATATAATTGTCCATTTCTAAAGCCTCAGCATCATCTCAGACTCTCATTCAGGTGAGCAGACAGATTATTGTTAGAAATCCCATACTGTGATAGGGTTCAGACTTGTAGGTCTGGTAGCCTGAGGTTCAAGTTAATCAATCTACACTCAACAAATTAGTTTCCTGTACAACTTGTGTATCCCTCAGAGCCAGGGCAAGCCATGGTGAGACAGAATTTTGTGTTTTAGAGGGATGAAAATGCACAGAACCAACCTCAGCAGGTATCCAGGCCCCCACAGACCCCTGCTCACCGACACCGGGCTTCAGCCACCCACATTCTACAGTAAGACACCCCCCGTTCTCACCCTTCCTGCTGCAACATACCCCAAAGCATCTTCTTGCTAGAATACTTCCACATTCCCCCACCCACAACTTGCTATAACAATTCTTCCTCCCACCAGCCACATCTCCCACAGCCCTCAAGCACCGGTTTCGGGTGCAAGCAGGTACACGCTGCTGCCTCTTGCCAAAAGGAGGAAGGGACCTTTCCTTCCTTTCCTTTCCTGCATGCTGGACGGGAAACTCAGGGCTTGCTGTGACAGGGTGAGGCACAGCCAGCACAAAACAGGGGAGAGCCCAGCTGTGGGACGAGCTGCTGCTCCCCGTGGGCTGTGCCCATCGAGCTGTGGGGCCACCGCAGCTGCTGCTTTCAGGCTGCAGATAAACAAACTCCGCACAGCAAGCGGTGCCTTGGACTTCTCAGACCGTGCCAGAGGAAGGGAAGCGCCACTGTCACACAACACAGCCCCCAAGGCACCAAGAACATGCCCAAGGATAGATTTCCGTGAGTCCGAACACAAAGCTGTTCCGCACAATTCCCAGAGAACTCAAGTATACTCCCCTTGTCACGTGTATTTCTGCTCTGTGGAATATTCTTGTAAGGTGAAAGTGAAAAACTGTGCGAGACACACTTTCTCAGGAAATTAGGAAGGAAATACACATGGAGCCATTCCACATGGACTCCTGCCTCTGTTTCAGACCAGCACAAGCAGCAAAGACTCCACAATTGCTCCATAATCCCCCATTAACTTTGAGGTGTGGAATAACTTCCTAGGGAGCAACCAGAAAAGATGGTACTAATCACTTCCTTAGAGTCACACATGCAATGAACCTATCATACAATGCCCAGACCTCTTTATCACTGGGCAGGAAAAGTGGTGGAGGAAAATAATCATCAGACAAAATTCCACTTTTTAGATGAAAGCAAGCCCACAACTTCACCTGCGTCCTTTGCCTCAGTTCTTTACTCTGCAGGAAAGCTACAGGCTGCTCTCCCCTCCTTAGGGGTGTTCCCCTTCCAGTAATTAGTGTGAAGGTAATTAATGTGTATCTTTACCAAAGTGGCAGAGATGATGTGCACACGGGATGAGTCCATGCACTAGGACAGAAATAAAACCTCAATTTTACTGGATGCCATGTAGAGAATACAGGCACGACATCAGTAATAGGAGGGAACACAGATGAGGAATCTGAGGAAAGGTAAATTTATGCAGAGAGTCAGAGTGCAGTAGACACATCTGAAACCACTCAGTCAGGATTTAACAAGCCAGCAGCCTACATACAACTTACTAACACAAATTTCCTCTTATGAAGTTTATCAACCACAGCTCTGGTGTTTACAACATGCAATTGCTTTGGAGAGGAAAAGGCAAAAACAAAAAAATAAAGGCAGCAAGATCACACATGGAGCAGCGTTCCCCAAACCTCTGTGAGGCTGCAGCATCAGACAGATGCGGAAGCTCAAACACCCACAAACAAATTGCAAAATTACTAAACCCCAGGACTACCAAAATACCTCTCGAGTTTATAGGAAATGAGCAGTGCAGAGCTCACAGGTGATGTGCTGCGTGGGAGACTGCAGGAAGCCACTTTCATCGCAGGCATGGGTTTGGCTGGGGGAGGACACCACGGGAATTTTGAAGTACACACGTGTTTGACATGGCTTCACCACACAATCAGTACACTCGGCAGACCTGGACCAGCTCTGAGCTTCCACAGCCCCTTCAGGGTGCTCTGAAAGTGTTCTAAGCCTGGTCTTGATTTTTTGGTTGGGGTAACAGGGCAAAATAAGCTCACACTGCAGACAAGTCAAGTCATTTGAGCATTGACTGACAGTAAAATTAACACACAAATTGCCCTTCAAGACAGATTGGGAAATATCCTGCAGCAACTAAGTGTGTCAAACTGCACTTGCACATGGGAGTTTGGGAGAGAGGGAGGGAAGGGCTTTGCTGGAGACTCACAGCCAGTGCCAGTCACTTCATCACCCAGCAAAACCACGCTGTAGCTGCTTCTCTTTGGTGTAAGTGGCAGTAACAGGTCAGACTTTGCTCTTGTACCAACAGGTGTGTTTCCTTTCCAACTTCCAGGAGTCCCTCTGTAAAACAGGATCCGAGCCCCAGCTGTGCCATTAGGCCATCACTGCTCCCCTTCAGTTCCTGGGCAGGGTTGCATCTTCAGTACAGACCCGAGCAGCACCAGAGCTCTGTCTCTGGTTCCTCCTTCAACACACGCACGCGTCTCAAACTTAGCTCATGAACTAGGCAGGAAAAACACTGGGGACCCCTTGGAAAGGTGTGGAGAACCATTCAAGCACCAAACAACTCCTAAAATCAAGAGCCTGGCTTTTTATCTTCCTCAAACTTTAGTTTAAAATATTTGAATTTCCTTTACTTAGCTTACCATCATATGACTTCTACCTCTACCAAATATAAAAATCAAATAAAATTTTTTCATACTATCAGCTTCCATTTTGTACATTGATCTCTCCTATCCTGCCACACAGTTGCCTGCACTGATTCACTCATTCTTTCAACAGCAGTTCGTGGTTCATCCAACTCTACATACCAGACACAGTTATATTGCTTTGACAATGCCTTTTCTTAGAGATTTCTAAGCCCCTGATTAATCTGACTTTTACTTACACAAACCATTAAATGGATGTAGATGTACCATGAACTCTCCCTGGCCAAGGGATGAAAATGCCCACACCTAACTCTTCAGGCCTCTAAGACACTACAGAGCATCCTCTTCCCTACCAGAGGCACTGATAAAAACGAGCACTTAATTAACAAAAATTGGCATCTTCTGTGCATCAAAGTGTCACTGGAGAACCATGGATTTTCCCACCTTCCATGGAAGTGTTTTAGCTATGTGGAAACTACAAAGATCAAGCTTTACACAACCACTGGGGCTAAAGAATCCCTTGGCTTGGGCCCTTCCCTTTATAAAATAAAGACTCCATCGAGCTTTTGGATTGTTCAGCGCCCACCTTACCCACACACACTCCCACAGAACAGGCTCTCAGGGAAAAGCAATGGAAGCAGAACTACACTAATGTGGTCTGAACTGGGGATAACCTTGTTTGTGTGCAGGGCTGATGATGAAAGAGGTTGTCAGCAAGAGAAGAGATAGGAAAACAGAATGTACATGTGGTGATAAAAACAGGCTGCAGTTTCTGGGGCTCCCGGCTCCAGGAAAGCGTCAGAGCAATCTACCATCATTCAAGCTCAGCAGAACCTTGGATCCAACCAGAAGCAATAGCCAGAGGGAGGAAAAGAGGAGTTCAGGCAAAGCAGCTTAAGAGACAAAGAGATGTAAAGCCTTTCCTCATTCTGGGAGTAAAACAGTATCACCAGAGAGAGAGGCAGAGAGACATCAGTGTGAGAAAAGCATCTGATGGGACACTCGAGAACCTTTCCCTGGTGGAAACTTCCAATCAGCTTTTAGGCAAGTTCACAGAATTGCCTGAGGAACTATCTAGTAGGAAATGGTGTATTTAGTGGTTAAAGCAAGAGCTTGAAAACCAACACTGTGCAAAGTTCCATTCCCAAACCTGACAATTGTTTGCTGCACGACATCAAACAACAAACTCCTCCGTGTTTCAGCTTTCTCACATGCACAAGTGCAGTCTGTAACTCATGAAGGATGTCGTAACTCTTAAATGCTGGCAAAGTGATGTGAGATCCTTGCAGTCTTGCTATTACTGCTAACACAGAGCCTGGGAGTTAGGGGAAGGTGCTGAAATTAGGCTTTTTCAACTGTTCCCAACTGCTCCACAGTACCAGAAACTTGAGTCCATCTTGTTGATGAAAACAAAAAATAAGTCATGCATTTCTAGTGACCTCTATCATGACATTCAACTTTCAGGTTCCCATCTCAGGTACATACAGCGCACAGTGTGAGACTCTCTTCTGGGAGCTCTTAAAAGACTCCCTCATGCCCTGCCAAAAACATGATCCAAAGCTAGCCCATAGCAGAAACACACCTGGCTGTGAACAACTGAGCCAGGCAGCACAAGTCCTGCACCAGGGAAGGTCTGGATGACCAGGTGTTGCCACTCCCCAAGCCTGGGAGTGACAATTGTGGCGACAAGGTGCCATATGTCAAACCTACCCTACAGGCCAGGCAGACACCAGCAGCACCAGAGCTCACCAGCACCCCGTGGGGTGGGCCGGCAGGTGATGAGGGTGGTTACTGGCCAAAACAGCCAGCCCTCTGCCTGCCTGCCATCCATCCATCCCTCCATCCAGACACCGAGCCTCGCGCTGCCAGCAGCACGGCGGACACGGCGCCAAGGGCGCCCCCGAGCAGCTCCAGCCGCGCAGCCCCGCAGGTCAGCGGCTCTGCAACGCCTCGATCTCCGTGAAGCAGAAGCGCTTTTCCCGAGGAGCAGCGCTGTTTGCTAAGGGCGCCCGAGCAGAGCCGGGATTTGCCGCAGACGGCCCCGCAGCGCCGGCCGCGCACCCCGGAGCCCCG
>WEIT01001491.1:169399-184999 GCA_013389985.1 Dryoscopus gambensis
CGGAGAGTCCGAAGCATGACGTGGCTGCCACCCTCTGCCGCACTGGCGGCCGCCCTGAGGCACACGCGGCTCGCTCCGAGCGGGTGCTCTGGAGCCGCAGGGCCGAACAACAGCACAATGCCTAGGGCAGGTCCTGCACCAACATCCGTGTGTGAAAGTGCCCACGAAGGACATGTAAAATGGTTTGGGATTCACTTCTTTCCTGGAAAGCGCTCCTTTAACAGCCTCAGCCATACAACTGCTCTTTCTTCATCTGAAAAGCTGTGGGAACCCTAGAAATTGGCTGACATCAAGTCTGGGAGAAAACGAGAGGCATTTAGAGGGAAAAGACATGGTTTGTAGGAGAAAAGGAGTGAGCCCCAAAGAGAAGGGGAGAGACCCCCGCTGGTACTTGCAGAGTGCTCTCAGTGCGTAACAGCGCAGTAGGGATGGGGAGTACCCCAAATCCCAAAGGAGAGCCAGGTGGATTTGGGGGATGAGAAGAAACACTTCCAAGGCAGGCAAGGTGCCCGTGGGTCCAAAGTAGGAGCAGGGTAGGTTTTAACACATCCAGTGTTCCACTTCCACCTGCTAAATCATGGGAACAGGACCAAGCACTCCTTTAAGTGCTGGATACCAAGCATACACAGGGTTATCCACACTTTTTTTTTCTCCCCACCCACCTTTTGTACAGGTCCATTGGCTGCAAGGGAAACCCAGCCAGGCACTAAACCACCGTGCAAGGTCTCATCCCACCAGTTCCCAAGGCTCAGCTACTTCTCACAACCCCACAGGGCTGCCATCACCCTTTGCTCAGTGCAGCTCTCCCAACTGTCACAGGAAATCAGTGGTTCCGAAGAAGCAGCAGATGGGGATAAGAAATCTTTCCAGTGTTCAAAGACAATCATTCCTCTCTGTCTCATTAAATTTTCAGCAGCAATTAGATACTTGAAGACCATGTGCTCATTTGAAAATCTCTCTCTTTTCACATATCTCCTCTGAAATGCCCACTGTACTTTCTTTGGGTCACAAATAGGAAAAAATTGGGAATGTGGATTTGTGATTTTAATTATTTCACTGCCACACATGGGAACAAACAACCTTGGTACAGGGCATGATTTGTTCTACTGCGCCGCCTCGACTGGTCCTGCAGTTTTATGACTCCCAGAATCACCGCTTTTCCTAAACCTTTTGCTGCTGGAGACGTGATTAACGTATAAATTTGGGGGTTTTTCCCCCCTCTATGTTATCATCCAAGAAAAGCTCATTATTCTTGCAATCTGACTCATTTTTTCCCCCCTGAACATTACTAGTTGGCAACACAGATATCTTGCCAACAGTACAAGATGTGACTGTTGAAACATTCATTGTTCAACTCCATTTGAATCCACTATCATGTCTCCATGTGACCTTTTCACGCTCAGAAATTGTCTATTTTAAATCATTGGCCCTGACATGTGTTGAAGATATTTTTAACAGACTGTTTACAGGAATTCTGGTTTCTGTTCTGTTTTTTTTTTTTTCCTTTTCAACAGCTTTTCTATTCATCATGTCCAAGTTTCTCATGTACAGCTGTACTGAACACCGACAGGGCATTTGGTCGCATGGCCTGTGAGAAATTGGACATCAGAAACTGTAGGGAAGGGAAAAAGGATCTCAGTCAGGAAAAATAGCTGCAACCTGCTAGGCTTAAGATCCGAGACCTCCAGGAAGAACAGAAGGGAAGGTTACTTAGCTGTTTTTCTTCTCTCTTATTGAGAACCAAACATTTGGCTAATGCATTTGAAGAGAACACTGCTAAGAAGGGCAAGTGGCATTATTTCAAATGCACCCAGCATGAGGGACATGCAAGGCATGCCAGTTCACAAAGACCATCTCCACTCCACGCCAGTCAAGTTTACACTTACGCAGAGTTGTTAATACAAGTCTGAAAGGTTAATTTTGTGTTCTCAGCACTTAAGCTCTCTGCAGCACGCAGGCATGTGCTCCGTGTCACTTAATCTGGTGAATTTGCAGAAACACACAATTCCATGCTGCTGCTGAGTCAGGGGGTACCTTGCCCTGCTTGGGGAACAATGCAGACCCCAGCCTAATATGCACCACTGTCCCACTCTCAGGAAATTTAGCTGGTGTTTGCAGATGAGACATGGTCAGCTTTCATAGGAGGAACAGTGGGAGGGAGGATGACAATGAGCAATGCAACAGCAATACCTTGGTATTTACAGGATCATCCAGCAAGAATGCTTCCACCCAGAGAGACAAACACCCTGACTGCCCTCCTGGGTCCCAAGCCACAGAAGTGCTGGCAGATGTAGTGAATAGTAACACTTCTGAAGGGATATTCCTGGCTACCAAAAGCGGGGCCTGAAGAGTCTCCCTCGTCCTTCACCTGCATGGGGCGGGCAAACAAACAAACAAACAAACCAGCCCAAGTGCTGCATTTCATTGCACCACAGGGCAAACAGGAAGCCCGAGCAGTCTGAGGAGAGTTGAAGCTCTCTGCTCCATGTGGTTAACGCGACTCAAGGTTAGCAGTGCTCGGCAGCGGGAAACCGCGCCTGGCTGCAGCAGTGCCGCGGGGCTGCAGACATGGCTGGGAACTCGCTTGTGTTTAAAAGTCAAAAGAGGCTTTTTTTAATGTTTTTTTTGTTGTTGTTTTTGTTTTTTTAAGCGCGATCTGAAATAGGATCACAGCCACCCGAAGTGTGCAGCACTGATCCATGCTAGCTGTCAGTGGTGAGCAGTGGGGCTCACCTGCCTGAGCACAGCCACGGGCCACAGCCTTTGCCTCTGGCCAAACCAAACTCCTTCAGGATTTGAAGGTCACTGTTTCTTTTTGCCTGTTACACAAATGCTATCTGTGTTATAGAACAACCCTATACTGCTACAGGCTTTGGGGATTTCTTTAAACACACACACACACACACACACATATATATATATATATATTTGGGGCACCCAGGTCCTCTTGCAAGCAAGCAATGTGCATGCCAAAGGGACATTAGGAGAATTAGGATAAACTGCACTAAGCATTGTAACTGCACCTCACAGAGCACAGGAACAGGGACAAGGGCCTCCCTGAACCCCCAGCTCTGCTCCCTGGACTGGCCACTCCATACACCCCTAACATGTCACATCCTGATGCTCAGACATCCTTCACCCACCCCCAAATGAGTGCTGTTCCCTCCCTTCTTCATCTACACTCCAGCAACCTTCTCAGGACGACATTCCCCTGAGGACAAACGTGACAGTTGCTTCATAGCTCAGTCTTTGGGACCACTGAGGACACAGTGGTTTTAATATGAGTTGTTTTTCTTTCAAGAACAAGGCCACAGTTTACTTGATATTGCCACAAGAGAGATTTCAGAGACTAAAACCATGACAAAACCTCAGCACGTTTTTCTCTTTGATGTCCATGCATTCAAAAAATAATGCCATTAAGCAAAACCTTTCCACAAGCTGTAAGGAGCTGATGGTGAATTATTAGGGGGTGGGATTCAAGGACCTGAGCAGCCTGTTTGTTCGAAAAGCTTCTGAAATTGTGTCAATCTTGCAACCCCAAAATGACAGAGAGAAGGGAGAATGATGACAAAGATACTCAGCTCTCTTGCTGAAGGCCACAGTGGCCTAATTTGGCATCCTTGCCCAGATAAAAATACTGTTTTATTTGTGTGACTATGTATTTAAATGAAGGATACTGCAGACTTGAGAACAATGTATTCCTCTCTGGTTTCCCCATAAGTGTTTGCAGAGCAAAAAAAGTAACAAGACATGACCCGAGTCAGCTCCAGTGGCAGCTGAGATTCCCATCCTGACCATCATCAGCAGCACAGCACTTCGACAGGAGAATAATCCCTGGAGTCAGTTTTCCTTCAGAGCTGTCAAAATGAAGCAGGAGGGTTTGTTTGATACCTCCTTGTTGTTTCTTCATCAGAACTTCTAAGTTATAACCTCTGCCAATGCTGAAGTTTTGTGTTGAGGAGAAAGGCAAGTTCTGTGGATTGCAGGTGTTGCAAGCAGCACATCATTCCAGAGAACAGAGTGGAAGGCATCAATCAAATGTGAGACAGGAGGAGATGCTACTGGCCCAGTCCTGCAAGGAATGTGGGGCTACAGCTCTGTCAGAGACACGGTGTGAGTTACTGACTGCAAAAATTTAAGACAAAATTGTTTGGGCGAAAAAAACCCACAAATCAACAAAAATGCCCAGCAAAATTACACAAACTGCTGTGAAAACCAGGACTGTCAAGGACAGGATCTGGAGTAAGGTGCTTGTGTTCTGCTCCTCACACTGGTGCCGATGTCACAGCTTTTCCTGCGTCGCGTTTCCCTGCACGCAGAACACAGGGAACATTCCCTCGTGTTCCACAGGGTGCTTGGGGAAGCTTTGCTGTTCGTACAACTCATCCGAGGTCTTCAGCTGGTGGTGCTGCACAAGTCCAGAGCATCAGCGTCATGACACACCACGTTTTTATCGCTTCAGAACATGACTGCAGTGCAAACACAGTGTTTCCCCCTCACAGGGAATGCCACTCAAAAGCTCACTTCTGCTGAAGGTTTTTGATACAAAACCAAAAAAATGTCAAAAACAGATGGCCAGAAGCTCCATCCCATTTTTGACTATCCGTTCTTCAGGAGGGACAAACAACTTTCTTTCCTCTTGTTGTTTTCTTTTTTTGCAATACAAGTGAGTGATGTTTAAAACCACAAATTTCCATTATGAATTGCAACTGCCTATTTAACTAAACCACGCTATTTAATCTTGAAATTACTGTTAGGGGATTCTGGATCCTTTTCTTTGCTACCAGAAGGAAAGCAGAACTGAGTCTTCCTACACGCAGAAGTACAGTTCAAGTTCACAAAACTACACCTCAGTGATAAAGTCACAGAGCTAAAAAGAAAGTCCTTCATCCAGTTTGGGAATTTTGAGGGTCTTTATTAATTGTTTCCAGTAAGACCGGATCTTGCAGACTCGTGTGTGGGTGGCTGGCTGCACTCTGAAGACAGATGCAGGTGCCTGCCTGTGCTAAATATTTTGCACAAACTCAAGAGTTTGTTATATTTCAGTGGTTTTTGTTTGTTTAGCTTTATTTGACGTCTAAAATGTGTATTCCAAACTAAGCAACATTCACAACCCAAACAAATACACTCTCTGCATAAAAATCAGAATATATGTATCCTGTTACCAAGAGAGGCAGATGCCAGTGACAAATGCCTTAAGAATTTTTTAGCAGCCACCTGAAAAATCACTTAAGAGTCAGAAATAAGTAGCAAAGGCCATTGCATGAGTCATCAGTGACAACAAGGAGAAAAGGAATGTGAATGGAATTTTTCTTCTTTTTTTCTAAAATAAGAGATGGCTCTGGCTAAAAGAAAATTATTTTTACTGTTACCAGAGGAAAGTTTCCCTTTGCAAACAGGGGAATTTCCACCTGAGACAAATTGATGAAGACTCATTTACATAGCTGGAGGTAAAACTACAAATTTTACCCTGGGAACAGTGAAGAAGGAAAAACAAATTCTTTTCAGTAGCGGGAAAGAGCAAAATTTTTGTCCTCAAATTTTGGCCTAGAAATAGATAATGTTTGTTTTCATTAAGTCTTTAAAAATATTTACAAAGAAGAGAAGATGTATTTCACAGAAGGGAACAGTCCAGCCAGCCTAAACAGAATCAGGACTGGGAAACTGCAGGACAAGTACTGACTGTGTCAAGCACTTGGATTATGTGCTACAAGGGTGAGCGTGCCTCAAAAAATAAAGTAAAAGGCTCCATTGTTTATTATGAAAGTGTCATAATTTAAAACACAGTGGCAGCCAGGTCTCAGCAGCAGGAGGCACTTGAGCAGCTCAAGGTGCAGGTCTCACCCTGCCCTGCCCCTCTCCAGGGCACAAACTCCCTGCCGGAGCTTCCCTCCCAAGGCATCGGGAACAGGAATGTTCAGTACTGGATCATTTCAGAGATCTGCCTTCCTGCCCCCCGCTCCTCCCCCTTTTTCTGCTGTTCCCACAAAAAAGGGGAAAACCCAAGCACCACAGACCGGCAAAGCCTTTCAAATCAGTCACCTAAAACCCGAGAGACAGGGGACTACATGGAAGAGCGTGCTGCTCATTTCAAGGAAAATACCTGAATACTTGAAAATTAAGGGGAAAAAAGTCCCACTCCTTTAAATTGGTGCTTTTTGGGTCTGGCACATTAAAAAAAAAATCTACTCCTAAATAGATAATAAAAACAAATCCATATTTACAAGCAGCACTGAATATTAATTCAATTATTAAATCAAGTAACTGACAGCAGTTTCCACGGGCACTCTCAGTTGCTGCCTAGAAGAGACTGCAGCCTCCCTTCGTATCTGTACATTTCACAGCCCTGAACAATGAGGCTTCAGCCAAGTGATTTTTCCATTTTTACAGAATTGCAGCGAGCTAACACAAATTACAGAGCTTGGGCACCTTTGCGCACACAACCACTCATTCACTCGGCTGGGAAATTGTGAAGATCTTGGACTGAATTTGATACAACGGCATTTTCACCGGGTCCCCAGCAGCCAGTGTCTGTATTAGTGCGTCCAGCTCCCAGCAACTCCCCTTGTATTCCAGCAGGGAAAATGTCGGTATCATCCACACTGCCTGGATGTCCCTTTGCTAAAGGGGCTCTGCTGGGAACTGCTCTGCTCCATCTCATGGACCTGAAGCCCAGCTTCTACCCTGACACAAAGAGGAACAAACCATCAGACAGAAGCAGCCATAAAGCACCTGCAGTCAGTGCTGTGGGGGGCTCAGCAAGATGATAATTTTGCATTGAATTTCCTATTTTATTTCCTTGCTACCTGCAACAGGAAAAAACTCAACCTCTCATTTCCTTCCTCCTACCCACTTTCTGTTTGGTGTTTTGAGTAGCTGGTGCAACCTAGCTGCAGTCAGGAGCCAGATTTTCAATTTGCTCTTCTTCTACGGGCCATGGGTAAAGACACAGAGCAGAGTCTGCTGGCTAAAATGACAGAGTGGCAGGGGTGAGGAGAGGGCAGTAACAGGCACAGAGCTCACAGGCACAAGGGGAACAAGGTTTGGATGCTGACAGAACGGAACTGGGTGCGCAGCACTGTCAGAAAGGAGAGGATTGAGCACGACTTTGGCTTTCTGGATTAGTCTCGGAAATTTAACGGAAAAATGTAATGAAATCTTTGCAGCCTCTTTCCACAAGCACCAGCCCACAGGCATGGGCTGTTCTGGACAGCACAGTAATGCTGCCAAGCCACACTTGGTGGCTTTGAGAATGGAACACCACGCACCACCCACACACCCATCCACTCTTAGGGGTGCTCTGGAGACCCAAGGGACTCACTCAACCCTCAAGAGAAGAGTTTGCAAAGAAAAGGTGAAAGACATTCCTCCCCACCCTCAGAAGCCCCCCCAAAAAATACAACGACTGACTACACATGTGATTCCTTCGGTGGCAGAAGCAGAAAATTTCGGAAGCCCTTTGACACTAAAATTACATCCTTCCTCCTCGGACTTCTCCTTTCCCAGAAAGATTTCTCTTTCTGTGCCATTTCGCAGTCTGCCACACTTGTCTCTGGGCTCCCAGCCTGGAGCCAGACAAACGCCCTCCCAAAGCACAGAGCTCCCGATGGGCCATAAGGGCTTTTACTGCCGGGTCACTGAGCCATGGCACCCACTTACAGCCCATTCTCTGCTGACAGGTCATGCCCTGTTCCTCCCTGCACATTATTTATTTACCGCTCTTCTCTTCCTTCAAAGCTTTGTGGATCGCTGCTGCTCACTCCACGATGGGAAGTCCCACACAGCAGTGACAACAGACACCAGCACCCCTGCCTGTTCCTCAAACACCGCACACTTTTCCCCTGTGGGCGCACAGAGGATCCACAGAGCAAACCTGGAGGTTTGAACAGCTCCCTCAGATTACCGAATGACAAAAACCCAACCAACAAACCCCTCCAAATCCACACCTTGTCTTTTTTTCACCACTGAATCAGAACCAGCAAAAGCCCGCGGAGATTTGAAATGTGCATCCCTCCTCTTGGCAAAATACAAATAAGGCATCTGATCTCATTTCCCAGCGTGGCGGAGCTCTTGTCCCCCATGGCTCTCATCTTCACTGAATCTTCATCTTCCCTTATGTCTGATAATGGGCAGGGCAGAGTGTTTGGTGGTAACAGATTTATCACAGGCATTGGGAATTGCTCAATCCACAACATCAGAGCATTTTCCCCTACTCCTCTTCCTGAACCTCTTTTGCGAGGTTCCAGCTGACCACAGGAGGAAAGGCAGCCAAACATCTACTCAACTTACAAATGACAAAAAACAGCACATGAAATCCTGCTAAGTTGCAAAAAAGTGAAGATGACAACACCCAACAAACTTGCACGGGAGACATCTGACAGAGCAAAGCCCCTTCAGTGCCCTTCAGCCACTTGGGACAGCAGTGACTAGCCACAGCACAATTAAACCTCGATTAATTTTTTGTCACCTTCTTGAGGCTTGGTGCTTGCAGCTCATCACCAGACGGTTGTGCCCGTTACCTTGGCTGTACTTTGGAGCCCTTGTAGGTACAAGCTGCCCTTGGTAAACGTGTGTCCTGCCCTCGGGTGAAGTAGCAGAGGCTGAGGGAGCCCAGTAAACTGGCCCAGGGAAAAGGGGCCTTCCCCCACTGGCAGCATCAGGAGGTGCTGAGTGTGAGTTGTCCAGCAGTGCTCCCCACTTACTGCCTTGGGATCAGTCTCATAGCAGAAAATTAAAACCCGTCACACTGCATCTCTTATGTCACAAAAAATAGAAGAGGCCATTAAAAACCCCAGCCAGCAGCAACACTGATTCTGGATACAATGTTTTCCTCTGCTCTGAATGAGAAGCCAGCAGCTCTGATTGCTTGTGTGAAAATTCCCCCAAAATTTCCATGAAACCTTCCATTACAGAGAGGCAACTGAACTCTAGTATTAAGTTTAGACTGATACTTGTTTATTTACCTCAATTAAGATTATCTGTTAGATCTTATCGCGGGTGAGTGAATCACCCTATACTTCACATGTGCAGCTGGCTCTCCCCAAGGAGAGGAGCACAGCAGCAGCTCTGCAGATCACGCTCCCTGTAAAGGGGCTTCTCCCAGCACTGCTTTTTCCTCCCCTTTTGGCTGGTTGCCTTAACTGAAGAAAAAATTCTGGTGGGAGCACTAAGAACAGCCTAGTGACAAGGCTGTTTCCTCTAACATCCAAGACAGTTGTAGCGTCCATGCTGTCTGTGTGCATCGCAGGTTTACAAAACCCAAACGATTTGCTTAGGTAATGCAGAAAAATCTCCCTGCAAGAGCTTGCAGAGCAAGGAGGGGACTCCTGCAAAATTCTAAACAGAGATGCTGGGAAGACTTGTCATGGGAAACAGAACCAGGGGGATAACAACCCTTGGAACTAATCTGGAAGACATGAATGAGTGCCACCATGAAATCACCAATGACTGAGTGACATTTAGCACACAGTACAGACTCATTGTCAAATCTTATTAACTACATCCTCGTATCACAGCAAACAGCTCTGCCCACAGATCAGAGACCACAGCATTACAGTGCAAAAATCATTCATGAGCCTGCTGGTGGCTCTGGAAGGAACTGTAGAGTGAAAGAGAAAAAGTAATCCTAATGGAAATCTATTCCCATCATTTAGAAGCCTGGACTAACCAGCATTCTGTCCAGTTCCCTTACAGCCCTGGCACCAGTTCATACACAGAAAAGTCAGGCGGCCCTTCTCGACAAACCTTTGCACGAGCTGTGCTCGCCTCTCCGTGTACCACTGGCCTTATCTGGTGCCACTGGTAACTGTTGAAAAGCTGCAGAAATGGCACTCGGTCTGCAGGAGCCCTTGGTGGCAGCAGCTTCAGAGAGGGGATGACCCCTCCCTCCCTGTCCTGCTCTAATGTGCGTGCAAAACTCATTCATTATTTTTCATCCCTCCCCAGCCACTGATTAAAGAGACACCTTACCCAGTTCCCCTTCGTTTCCCATCCCCCATGAAGTCCTGTCTTTCCCTGATTTGGCAGCTGTTTTTCCTTCTCCTCCTGGCCCATTTGCCTGCTGTTGTCTTGCTAATTATTTTTACAAGGCTCAATAATTGATGCAATCTTCCCCATTTTTTCATCTCCTTCCTGCAGCAGTGCTTGGCAAGCAGGGAACTGCTGCAGCAGCTGTGCTTCGTTGGCTGCCCACCCACCTCCTGCCGAGAGCAGCCAGTGCCAGAACAAGACTGTGCAACCTAATCCTCTATTTACCTTTCCCTGGGCTCAGCAATCATTATCCAGAGGAGCAGCCTTGGAAGTCACTTAGCAACATGCCAGTAAACCAAAGCTCTGATGTCACCCACAGAAACAGCATCTCAGAAACACCCAATTGTCTCATGCCCCGAACCAAAGCATCCAGGGCCATGTAGCTCCATTCCTCAAAAACTGATGCTTCCAGAGAATTTATCTTGGACCCGCTGGCAGATGAGGTAGCAACACAGTGATTTCAGATTAAAAATAATCTCCCATTCTTCAATAATCACACTGACTAGAGCACAGGGCTCCTGTGCCTCTCTCCAATGTGTAGCGTTGAACAAGAGCACAGATCAGATACTGAAGTGACACAGGTCTATGTGGTAGGGCAGCTCCCTCAACCCTTCAAGTTATTCACCTATGAAGATGAATTATAAATTTGAAACAGTTTTCTTCACATTTTGCTTTTTACTTGTGGTCAAACAGGCCATTTCCCCTCCTTTCAAAACAGCAGGGAGAAAACATGGCAGTAAATACTGAAATTACACCGACAGCAAAATTCCTAGTACAACATCTTTGTTTTTTAAGAATGCTGTCAGGCCTCAAAAACAGAAGTCACAGCTCTTGAAAATTTTCAGTTCTTTGCGAATTTTCAGTTAATAATTGACCCTGGCTCTCAGTTTGGGAACCACTTCTCTGAGAGTTCACTCTTGTCCGGCTGTACAAGCTGCCCTGGGTCATGGAAAGGGAGGACAGCTCCTTGCTGGTGCACTTCAAGCCAGATGCTTCCTCATTTCACACACTTGAGCAAACCTAGACTGTGTGGTGGCTTTCAAAGCAGAAAATCCCAGATTCTGCAGGAATCAGCACTGGTGGTTCAATGTTCAGCATTATTCTGACACTGAGTACCTCCGACTGATTATCACAAGACTCCTAAGAGCAGGACAAATTCTAGATTTGTCCATCCAGGAGCAGCTGAGGAAAACAACTCAAAGAGGAAAATTAATGGATAGTTCTGCTGCTGCCCAGCACTGAGCAGGGCACTTATGGGGAACACACAGACACCGCAGCACCCCCTCCTTGGGGAGCCAATTCTGTGGGACAGGAGGAGCATACAACCTTGCAGTGCCTTTTCCAGAGCCTGCACCCAGACCTTTTGCAGGTGTTTCCAGGGGTTCCTTCCAGGTGACCAACCGCCAGCCCTGTCCTGCTCTCTTGCAGCTTGTTATTTCTAAGAGCAGTGGTGTGAAAAAACAGGAAGCCATGCACAGAAGAGAGAGAATACAGATTGAGGCATGAAACTGCAGCAGCCCCAGCTCCCCTAGCACTCACCCCACCCCCTCTTCCCTTCCCACCCCCTCCCCACAGGCCACACTCTCGATGAGAAATGCTCTACTTGCTCTTGACGGGAAACTGGGTACGGAGCTGGGCGGCCGGAGAGCCTCGGCAGGAGGGGAAATCCAGCAGCACGGGGGAAACGCGACTGCCCGGGCTCTGATGGCCACGGAGTACAAGGAACAGCTCAAATCAGACCCTGCTCCACAGGTGCATCCATTTTACACTTCAAGGAAAAGTTTATAACTCCCTTATCCTCAAAAGTTCATATTTGCTGTTTCAGAGGTCCGCTGAGGACCATTCTACAGACTGTCTGAGCTTATGATTTGCTGCAATCCAAACAGGTCTTTGCACCACTCTGTGCCCATGTAATTGTTTAAGGAATAAGGATTCCAAGTCACATCTCTCTATTGAAAAAGGGCAGCAGATCCTCTTGTCTACAGGTCTCTGTATCCACAGCTCTCCCAAATCACCCCACGCTGGCAAATCGCAACACAAATTTTTTGTTTTGCAGGCCTCTTCATTGCTCACACCCTTATCTCTTCAGTCTCCAACATAAGGCTGAGAGATTAAAAGGGTGGAGATGAAGAAACAACAGTTGGGGCAAAAACACTGGTAGGGGCCAGAAAGGCCAAGCAAACCACCGAAACCATGCCAGCACCCTGGCTTCCATGGCACAGAAAATATTCCCAGCTTCATCCTGCACATAACCGCGGCTGTGCTTATGTCAACCAACTCTCTGGATAAGAGAGGGAAGGAGGAAATGTCTCGGGAATCCTGGTGTTGCTGAAAGCCAGGAAAAAGCCAAGCACCACACGCAGCTTGGCCAGTGCTTCTGGAGACCAGCGCTCCAAATTCAAAGTGAGTAAGGTGGGATGAGCAGCACAGCCTGAGCCACAGAGGGTGACAGTGCACAAGGTGAAGGCACAAACCAGCTGGCACAGCCCAGAGCGAGTGACAGCCCAGGATCAGGCACAGGCATTAGTGCATGGAGACAGCAGCATGGCACCTCCCTGCACCGTGCTTGGGTTTTGTCAATCAAAAGTCTTTTACATCTGTACTAACCCAGCACCAAGCACAGATAATCCTGCTTTTCTACTGTTAGTAACACATAAAACCATTGTTAGCTGCTTAAACCGAGGGTGAACATGTAAGGACAGACATGAGGCTGCACAAAGGAGAAGAATTAAACAGTCTGGTACCTACTGGTGGGAAAGGGGAATGCTGAATTTCCTTAGTCCTACCCAAAGCCTCTGTACTGTTTGCAAGGGGATGTGCTGGGCTTATAAGTTTATTTATAAAACCTATAAGAATGTTGACCTAAGGCTGTAACTTGGAAAAAAATAAGCAGAGGTCAGGTTTTCTAAATGCAGTCACAAACCCCAGAGAGAAGCTTACCAGTAAGATCCTTGGCTTTGGAGGGAAGCAGAACTCAGGAGAGGCCCCAGCACTTCTGAGCTGCCAAGGAAACCGTGCAAACCATGAGCCATCCCCTGGCTGAAGTGCAGCCTATGCTGCAGCTTTCTGTTCCAGCCACTGAAGCAAGGCAGGGTCTGGGGGGAGCTTGAGGGTGCCTGAATGAGCCCGAGGGGATTCCCAGCACCTCTCTCTGCTGGCAGAGGTAGCCAGCCCTCCCAGGCTCTTAGATTTTTTGTCTTTTTAAATAACTGTTTAAGAACGACGCTCCTACATGCAGTGATTCAGAGCAGGGCCTTTATCTAAATGCTCTGAATCATTCTTTGTAAGAGACCATCCCTGCTGACAGTTGAAGGCGCCTCTGGAGAAGGGAGACAGATTAAAGCGGTGATTAACTCTTGTGTGGCATTTGTATCAGAACATCCATGTAAGAGACGGAGCTGTTTGCTGCTGGGGCTGTGGCTCATTATCCAAACCTGCTCGAACCAAAAGCCAAGGCCAGTGCAATAAAGGGGCGTTGGAGAAAGGTCTGCAGCCCAAATGTTTGACCCACAAATAGCTCAGCCATGGGCATCCCTACTATTCGTGTTAGGAATACCATGAAGTCCTCATCACCTCAAGGAAAATTATCCAAGCCCAGCAGGAGGGGGGATGCTGCCGGGAGGGGATGAGCAGGAGGAGCCCCCGCAGGTGCAAGCGGCGCTTCAGCTTTCCCATCTCCGTGTGCAGACTCTAGATTCGCTCTTTGGCCTTGCTCCAGCGCGTATCTATTGTTCGGCTTTCCAGAGGGGATGCCGGCATTTCACGAGGAGCCCCTTCAGCCCCACAGCCCGGTCCCTGCGGTGCGAGATGGCACGAACGCCCCATCTAGTGGCAACCACAGAGGGAAAGCTCTGGGGCCGGGAAGCGCCCGGCAGGGCACAGCAAAGCGCTCGTTTAGTGCCAAGTTGCTGTAAATGGCCGCAAATATCTGGGAAAAAAAGCTTTTTTTGTGTGTTCCACCTGTCTGGGCTGGGCCCTGCAGCCCATCGCCGTTACCACAACACAAACGAAGCAGAGACAAATTCCTCACTCTGAGCCCACAAACACCGAAGCTGCCCGAGCGTCTCACAGCCGCGGGCACAGAGCCCCTCAGAAACACCCCGGGCTGTAAAATTCACTTTATTCACTCCTTATAAACTCTTATTTTCAAGAGGAACAAGCCCGGCAGGAATGATCTTTACTTAAGGTTACATAAAAGCAGCTTTGCCCGTACACTTGGTGGGACCACGCCCGAGACAGCAGCTGAGGGCAGCGGGTCCCAAACCGGCCCTTAAGGAAGAAATGGTCACCGCTTACCTCAGTCCATCCCTGCCAGGTGGGTGCTGAGCCGCTCCAGAAGTAATCCCCGGTCTGGCACACGGGGGTACGAGAGTTTGCGGGGATGCCCCGGCTGTGGCTGCCCGGGGCAGGGACCCCCCCCCGCCCCACACATCCCCCCGGGCGCGGCGAGTGTGGGGCGAAGCGCCCGGCTCTCCTCAGCACAGAGGAGCTGCAGGTGTGAGGGGACACCGCCCCCCGCCCCCGGCCTCTGCACAGCCTCAGCTCACCTGGGCACAATTACTGCCCGGCCCTTCAGAAATGGGCACAGCTGTTGCTCGTCTGCAGGAGAGGGTTTTCCTCTTAAAAAACAAAACAAAAAACAATAAAAATACTAAAATAAACCAAAGACCCCAAAGCCACAACCAAAAAAACCCAGCGAAACCTTCTTAAAAAGCCCCCTCTTGGGGCCGGGTTTCAGCCTGCATCGGGCTCACCAGAGGCTCCTAAGGAGGTTCCGTGCACTCGACCTGGGCAATGGAAAATCTAACAGTATTTCCAGCACTGTTTTTATCTCACTGGTGGACTGTACAGATGACATTTAGAATCACTTTTTAAGTATAAAAGTTACAAAATAACAGCCATAACAGTGAATTTCAATTGTACCTTCTTTCAAGAAAAGAATGAAAATGATTTAAGTACTTTTTGAAGCCACAACTCTTAGGAAATACCATTTATTAATATAACATATAACAAATGCTGCCCCCTCGCATAACAGGATTTTAACTCTTCTCTCTCTTAAAATCTGGAAACATAGTTTGTCTCCAAACCCTTATTTTGAGAGAAAAGCATAAAAATTACTCTCCCTGAAATCAAAAGGGAAGAGATCCTTACACAGCAATTACAACATCATTTATAAGAAACATGCTAACAATGAACGTATGCAAACATACATAACCAGCAATAATATAAAACAACCCGTATGAAAAATCCCATATAAATTCACTTTAAGTACAAACCCACAAGATTTCCAGTAGTAATCCAAGTATCGTTGGGGATTTTTGGTTTGAGGTATTTTTCTCCCAAAATAGATCTATATTGCTTTTCCATGGACCTTGAAAGAAAAGCTTCAAAATAAATTAAGGACACTTGAAAAAATAAGTTCTTTGCATGAGGCAAGGACTGGCCTGTACAGGACTTCTCCTGTGCTTTCAGACTCAGAGGACGCGCGGTACCGATTCGCTTGCTCGGTGCTGCAGCTCCCTCAGGCTGCCTGGAGGCTCAAACAACAAAATCACAATTCCCGCCCCCCCC
>WEIT01001491.1:185921-210823 GCA_013389985.1 Dryoscopus gambensis
GTCTGGTCAGTTCGGGGTCGCGGCCGGGTCAGGACGGCGCCTTGGCTTCGCAGCCCCTGGTCTCGGCGACAGGAGCGGGACGGAGCCGGCGGGGGCTGCGGGCACGGCTCGCAGCTCCGGCAAAGCTCAGCGCTGGGCAGCGCCGGGGAGAAGGTTCATGCAACCAAACCCCATCGTTTCTCGCCGTTCCGGCGGGATCAGCTGCACACCCGCCACGTACAGGGGCAAACACAGCCGGCACCTGTGCCCCCATCCATCGCCCCCGGCCCCGGGGCAGGGCCGCTCGCAGGTCCCTGCAGGTACTCTGCAGGTATGGAGAAGCTGCTCTGCTGCAGCAACCTGGATTCTACCAGTGTCACATCCGTGCAAGCACTGCAAGTCACTAAATCCTTCAAAATACACCTGTATGTACAGAATTACTAGTGGGCTGTTGCCAGTCATTTAATTAAAATACATCCTCCTTTAAAAACTGTTGATTTGATCAGCTGATGCCACCTGCCCCCTAATTTACATTACAAAATGAAAAGATAAATTAAAGACCATACAATAATACATAAACACTCTCAGTCATGATTTCATAAAGAAAAAAACCCCTTAAGTGCCAAATGAACACAAAAGTACGGTGTGCATATAACTGGACCACTCACACTAAGATGAAAATGTATCCGGTTTTATTTTTTAAAGAAAAATATTCCTCTTTAAACACAAAGCATGAACTAAAAACCTCCGAGGAACAGCTTCTCCTTCCTTGGAGCATGTTTAACTAAACTGTACAGTGATAGAGCTCCCCAAAGAAGTACACACACATAACATACAGTCTTTCACAGGAAATAAGGTTTAGGACTTGAAATTGTCCTCCTCACCCTCTCTAGATATCCATTCAACCCAAAAATACTCTGTACCTTACTCCTACCCCAGAACACAGTGATGATAATTTCTGGATGCAACATATATTAAAAAAAAAAAAAAAAAAAAAAAAAAAAAAAAAAAAAAAGTATTGGCCAAACTGGCCCATTCTAGCCTTTTAACAAATGTCTGTGAGAGAGGTTAAGACCATCGTTATTTCCAGGAATGGTGCTTGGAAGAAAAAACATAGCAGCATCCACAGGCAACATGAGCCCTTCAGTCCAGCTGCCCTGTTACACGGAACCCGGCCAGTTCAGCAGTGTGTTACAGACGTCCCCAGCACCCAGGGAGTGGGAATCAAACATTCACAGGCCAAATATGTTGCTTGAACAAATAGCCTAAAATTCAGTGAATCTGGCCTATGTATGCCAGCAATGAGGTTTTTCTTCCCCCAGTGACCAATTTAATGTCTAAGATTTTATGTAAAAAGGTATGATAAATCTCAGAAACCAGCAACTTGTTCTACCCATTCCCTCTATCCCATCAAATAGATATGTGCATAGTATTTGTCACATCTGCCAAACTCCCAGACTGCAGAACTGGAACCAGACTCCAAAATACAAATTCTTTCTAATTCAGAACAGCAAAATAATCTAAAGTATCTGCAAGGTCTCAGAACATGCCTAACAAGCCCATATCCAAAGAAAAGTACCTGGACATTTTCAATGGAAAGTAGGAAATGGAAAAGGTCTGGAAATAAAGCTCATTTATACTCCACCTGATCATTAATTGTTGGTATAATTAAGTCACGCTCAAATCTTTATCAGGCCATTTTGTAAAGATCTTTTCCACTCCATACACTCTTAACAGTTTTTACAGTAGGAAAAATATTAGAAAAATAAAATCTCCCCCCTGAACAACACTGTATGAAGATCAACATCATCAGTCACAGAGATTTTTACAGGGAGACCAGATGAACTTCTGTTTCCTCCAAACCAGCTTTGTACAGAAAAGAGCAGCGAGATAGACACAGTATCTACGAGCTAGATTAAGGCCAACGATACAAAGACAAACATGGGCTCAGATCTTCTGAAATGGAGAAACTTTCCAAATGTTTTTGTACATCTGCACACGTGCACACACACACACACTCTTGTGTATTCCTCAGCAAAGGCTTCACAGCCGCGAGAGCACCACAGGAGAGAGTTCTAGCACCAGAATGAAAAACTTCCCTCTTCAGTAATAAAATCCAAAGTCTCTCTATTGCTTTGGACAAGGTCACCAAACACCCTTCCAAGAACAGTTTCAGTGAGCAGCCGCAGAAGTGCAGTGGCGGGTTACAGCGTTCCTGTTCTGGAAAGTGGGTGGGAAGAGGCGTGTGGGGATGCTGCAGCTCCTGGGTTGCTGGAGAGGAGAAGAAGGTTGGTATTGCAATCTGGTCGAGACTGAGACCGACCGGGATCCAGGTGAGGGCGGTGGTAAAACTCAGCGCAGGCTGGGAGGAGAAGGGGGGAGGCTTGCATACATGAAGTCACAGTGTACATCTGCTGGGTGGCAAAGACAAGCAAAGCCACGGTATTTTCTGACAGCTTGTCTCTGTATAGGAGGCCTCTAGGTAGGACAGGATCCGTGAGTGGGATGTCACACACTGCACCAGAACATCATGAAACCCAGCGAGCAGAGGTTTAAAGAGAAGCTTGGCAGTTGCTCTGCCATCATCCTGCCTGTACACGTGCTCAAGTGAGCGTGCAAAGTCTATAAAAAGGACAAAAATCTCTTTACAACAAGGTTATAGGTCCGGTTTGGCTACAAGGAACAATTCATGCAAGTTACAATAGAATTAATCATCGATCTGCAGCACAGCATTCTGCTGCAGGTCTCTCCTGGCTCTAGGCCTTTGTCCAGGAGGTGCTGGCTGTGCAGCCTTCAGCAGCTCTCTGAGGAGGCCGAGAGAGATGCAGAGTCAGGAGTGACCTTTCCTCAGCCCCTTGGATCAGCACGTGTGGGGGCAGGTCTGGCCTCCCCCTGCGAGGCGCAGCAGGGACAGTCTCACGCACAGGGAGGGTGGGAGCAGCAGCTGGAAGTGGGAAGCTAAAACCGTGCAGGGAGACTTGGAAAACACAAAGACACTTGGTTTGTCAGTGCTTGAACCAGCAGCAGTAAAGCCCCATTTAAGCTGTCACATGCATGCTGGTTAGAGTCTGGCTATGGCTCCCGTGATCTACCAAGTGAGGCTGTGGAAGGAACTCGATTAAAACATGGAAGAAAAAAAATGAAGTCAAAGGAAGGGTGACCATCACTGCGAGGTGTGACTCAGGGTCAGAGCAGAGAATGGTCAGCAGCAGATACGCTTTGTTCTGTGCACATGCAAGAGCACAAGAGAGGGAACAGCAGCAAACTGAAAGGGAAGGAAAGACACAATAAGGACCAATTTAGGATGCAAAGTGCAGTGGGGTGGGGGAGTGAAATTTGAGGTAAAGAAGCCCAAAAGAAAAGACAACAGAAAAACTCTTAATAGATCCGAGTCCTGCTTCAGGAAATACACAGCTAACACCAGTCAACTCTTCTCACCACGTATTCTTGACACACTAGGGAACCTTCTCTCTGCACTTGGTTTTTAGGAACCAAAGCATCAAGATCAGGATTTCTTTTTTTTCCCCTAAGATGCACTAAATGATTTTGAGTGCTCAGCACAATACTCTAAATGGCCCCTGAATTCTAAGCAATGCTGAAGACTCACCCAAAAGCAGAAATATCCAAATTACAAGCTGCTTTTGAAAATCAACTACTTCCCTTGGGCTAGACAAGAAGAATCTATCCAGAAGGCTGAACTGTCCAGAAGCAGGTTTGGCATTTCTCACTGAGAGCACCTGGGCATTTTACCAAGTAAGAAACATCTTAAACAGCTACTTAGCAAATCCCAACATCAGACTGAGGCGTCAGGTTTCTGGATAGATGTATACCAGCAGACAGCTCCTCACCTACCTCTAACAGAACAGATCTGCGCAATTGACAGCAAGAACAGGCTCTGCCACTCACTGCTTCAGTAAAAACTCCAGCAGAGCTGTGAGCTGAAGCCCTGTGCCTATCGTGCAAATCACACCAGGATCCTTTCCTTTTACCCACTTCAGAGTAACAGAATTAATGCTTCCTGGCTTTGATGCAGCCAGCACAGGGTGCCTGTCTGGGGACACACAGGGCTGGCTGGACACAGGGACACACAGTGGGGCTGAGAACCAGCATGGCCGGAATGGAATTGCTGAAAGTGGCCTCGGGGCCAGGGTCAGGTGGAAGCACAAGGACATCTAAGATGCAAGAACATGACAAAGCAGCCAAGGTCACCCATGTGTTTAGGCAAGCTTAAGGCAACTAAAGAAAGTTCACTGACAATTTAGAGGAGGGTGCCAAAGAGAAGAGAGAAGAGGAACCACTGAGCCGAGGCTAGGGATGCTGTCACAGTAGCCACAGCCCAGCACCAGCTACTAAGCCATCCCTCTTCTTCAGCTCATTTGTTCTAACTCTCCTCATTTTACCAGCACCATCAGCACGAGGTCAGTATGTCAGAAAGAAGAGCTGGGGGTAGGTTCCTAAAAACGCAGCTCACACATTTTCAGGCTTATGTCTCAGGTCAGTTCTTTTGAAAGAAAGTGTGTGGGCTGATGGACTGGCCTCCTGCTTTGAACTGGAGCTGGGAATTCTGCCTGCCATCTGCAGGGACAATCCTGGGATATGTTCTACCTGGAAGTGATGGCAGCAGCTGCCCAGGTTCCTTTACGTGACAGTTGAGTGTACAGTAGTTTTTTAAAAAACAGCATGCACCAGTGGCCTGGCCATTAGCCATGAAGCCATGGTTGAATTCTTCTTGTCTCCTCAGGACCAGGTAGAACCAGAGGGAAAGGAAGTGTTGGCACAAATCAGCGCAGGCTCCTGTAGACGTAGGCTGATGTGAAGAGAGCATTGAGAGTCAGGCTCACAGCCAGCAGGCCCCGGAGAGCAGCGGTACCAAAGCGACCTTGAAGAGGAGAACACAGAGAAAAAAGGGAATAGTACAAAGAGATATTAAAGAACTGATATGTAAAAATGAGCATATGTTGTACTGTTTCTCTCTGCCCAGTGTTTTCAGCACAAGCAGAAATTGCTGAAGCACTTCTCCCGTCAGGAAAGGCTCCACGGCTCCCTTTTGGCTCCATCTTCCTCTCATCTCATGCTCTTGACACCTGCATCCCCACCCCTCTTATTCTGCCTTGGTTTAGCACTTTGTCAGTGTTCTTCAGACAGTCCAAAGAATGGGAACAGCTTTGTTAAGATCTTAGAATAGTAGGCAGAAGGTCCATTTTGCAACTACTTATTTATTTGATATCCAGAAAAGGTCTGTTACCCTCACAAAAATGCTCACACATGCATGAAGCACTCACACGACTTGCACTCACCTCTCCAGCCCGCCAAATCTTCCCCTTTGGTAGTTGTGTCTACCACACAGGTAGACGAGTGTGATGAGTGATCCTCCTTTTTGATGGAATTATCGCTGCAAATACTCCCCCCTTCCACAGCAGATCTCATATCTGCAAGGAGAAAAAGATAGGAAAATTCACCACCTGGGTTTCTCCTGAAGGTTTCCCGTCTATTGTGGCCTAGATGCTGCAGGGCTGTGCCTGCAAACCAACTCCTTCCCACAAAGGCTCCGCCAAGAGAGCAGCACCGGCAGCATACCAGGCACTCCCCGCTCCACGAGGCTCTTCCTGGGAAAGCCAGGCAGCTCGGGGGCAAAGATGTTGCTGTCGGAGTGGGTGTGCTCCTCGGAGCCGCTCGGGGTGAGCAGGGCCTCGCTCTGCGACGGGAACAGCAGCAGCTTCTGTCCCTGGAGGTTGAGGCGCGCGGGGCTGATGAGCGGCCGGCGGAAGCGCAGGGACCCCGAGCTGGAGGTGACCGAGCCCGCCACCGATGGCGCCGGGGATGGGATGCGGGAGGGGACAGCGCTGCCCGACAGCACGGAGAAGGGCTCTGCAGTGGAAACACCCCCAGACAAAACCACCGAGTTACCATCCCAGCACAAAAGGCACAATTCTCTTCAACAGTTCTACAAGAAAAAGGAGGGGGAATTGCAAATGTCCACAATACATCTTGTACTAAACTTCTTTCTTTCTTTGAGCCGCCTCACTGCAAAACACGGAGAAATTCCACATGTACTTTGCAGTGGGATGCAGGAGGTTTGCACCAGCTCAGGCTGTGACTGCCTCGGCAGCAGCACAGACAGCGCAGGGACCCATCTGGCCCGGAGGGGCAGCAGACAGGTCACGGAGGGCACGGGAGCAAAAGGGCAGAGCAGCCGAATTACCGACGGTTGCACTCGGCTGGGAAAGCTACAAAAGAGCTGCCCCAGCAACAGCTCAAGTCTCCTCCCCAAGCAGGCTCAACTCAGCTCTCATCAGCAAAGGGCTCCTTGTTTTGTCTACTGCTGTGTCCGTGAGCTCTGCCAGGGAGAACATTCAACACACACAGCACCTGATTTTAATGCAAACCCGCTCTTGGCTGGGACTCTCCCTGCAGCATTTCTAACAGCAAAATGGACATTTTCACTGGAATGTGAGCAGGGAGGAAAGAATTCAACCAGACCATGTGTTTCAACCCCCTCAGTGCACATCCTGCAAAGACAGTTGCTCTGGAGGGCCCAGGGCAGTACCTGATGTAGGGGATTCCTTGGACTGGGAAGACTGCGAGGCCGGTCGGCTTCCACTGAACAAGTAGCCAGAATCTAAAAGCAAAAATGAAACAACTGGAACCCAGCTGGCTTAGCTACTGCCAACCCCCAAACTCGTATTGCTGGATACTCCTCTGTGCCACGGGAGCAGCCAGCCCCGAACAGGACTGTAACGCTGGATCCCTCCCAGCCCATTTCCCCCTGAAGCACTGCAGCATTCCAGCACCATTCCCACGGGGACAGCCCCTGCACACTCACCTGCTCTGGCCAGGGACGGGATGGTGCCCAGCGAGAGCGCCCTGTTGAGACGGCCGGGAAGGGAGGAGGAGGAAGTTCTGCGTGGGGACCTGAAGAGCTGCTGGTTTGTCAGGTGGAGGATGCTGGGTCGTGTTGGGACAAACAGAGACGTAGCAGGCGAAGGGAAGGCTGTGCCAGGGCTGCTGGGAAAGACAGTAATCGAGTCCCCAGAGAGGTACCTGCAAAGGACACGCATGACAGACACTCAGCAACAAGAAATGCCAGCAACTGCCTCTCTCGTTGTGCTTGCAGAACAGTTGTTTTGTTACCAGGTTTGGACTAACTTTTCAGTGCAGGAGTAATGAAGAGTTCACGGGAATGTTCCTACAGTTTGGGAAAAGAAGAACTGCTCAAACTTACTTAAATTATTGTGCACCAAGCTGTCCCATGACACAGGGTGGAAAAGAGGGTGGAACAGTTTAGGAACTCCAGTGCAAATACCCTGGATGAGAAAATTACCCAGAGAATGCCTTATGAAGTCCAGGTTTTGAAAATACAGGTGTTTTGTATTATTTTTAACAATTGAATGAAAATACATGCAAGAAAGCCTAGAATATGAACTAGAATCTCTGAATGATCTCCTGTAAGATTTTTTAGTTAGAAACAGGTAATAGAATTGTCAAATAAATCATGATGAAGAACTGAGTATGAAGTGCATATGTTTTTAAATGGAGATACCTGACTTGGCAGATACAATTAAGCACATACAGTATTTGGAGGCTTAATCTCACTTTTGATGGAAACAGAGACAGATGAGAGCAGCAATATGGTTACATGGCTTTTCTTCTGTCAGAGGAAAGCCAGGAGTAAATCAGAGCATGAAGAAAATCTCAGCCTTGCACGGTGGGGTGATTTATGCACGTGTCACTCTCTCCTGGAGATTAAAGAGGTGGTGCAGCAATATTATGCCATGCTAACTCTAGAGTTAAGTTTACAATTTAAAGCATCTTATAAACTACTTATCTGCTAATAGGAGGCAGCCATCACCAGTCCTGACCAGCTTAATGAGGCTGAACACGTGAGCCCAGCAGGGTGAGGCGCAGGACGTGCCTCCAGCAGCAGCCAGGGACGTGCTGGTCCTGCAGCCCCAGCAGCCCAACCTCTCCAGGTTCCAGAGGACCTGCGAAGGGTGTCCTGCTCTGCATCCACGGGGAGTCCTTTAGTGACCCCATACACATCTGCCCAGCCACACACACAGATGGATGTGCCAGCTCAGCTTTGTAAGAGGAAATGAATGGGAAAGGGAATTAGAAGTGCAGCTCAGGACTGATAGGAATCATAGGAGAAAGAGTGATACCTACCCCTCACTGTGCCAGGGCTGTGGAGGGCCAAATCGGAGCATCACCTGTGAGCAACACGGCTCTTTTGTCCTAACTTTGCACCTTCTGAATCTTTGGGCTAAAGGATCCAACTTTACACAGCTCCTTGCAGCAGAAAACAGCTTAACTGGTTTACTGGCTTTTGGAAGTCTTTCATTTAATGGGCTGGAAGATACTACAGTCATTTATCACTCATAACCACAATCCTGGGATTGTAACTGTTTGGGATCAGGCTTTCAATGGCTCTGCTGCTCAACAGCCCCACTTCTCAACCTCACCAAGTTAGTGCAGCCAAATCCTCAGGGCAGTGAAGAATCATTTGTCTTGCACCATCCAGAAAAGGAATTTTTCTGATTAGCAAAGAGGAGTTGAAGAATTTTAAGTAAAGCTTATTAATGCCTTAGGACTGAATGCTGACCAAAGTTTGTCTTAAATATTGATCCTGCTAAGTGTGCAAAATCCTGTTCCTGTTCTCTGCACTCTGTAGTGTTTGCCACTGCCATGTTAATAGGGCTTGAGGTCTAAAAGCTCTCATGGGCATGTGTGTCATGCTGGAGAATGGGCAGCTGAACTAAAACTTCTTCCAGAAGCAGATGAAAAAAGGTGAGGAGATCAAGAGGATCATAAGGCAGGAAGCAACCACATCACAGCCCTGGGAAGGAGCACTGCAGCTGTGTCTTTGCTCCAAGCCCTTTGTCTCGTGGTAAGAGTGGCTCTGGCAACAGTAAAAAAAGTAACATAAAAAAAAGAAGAAAGAAAAAAAGGCTCTGGAGTCAGGTAGTTTGTGGAAATAGTCAAGGCCCGGAAGCCGTTTATTTCAGAACTTGATATTGTGAACATCAAAAATTGGGTATCTTAATTAGTGTTTACAATGATCACAATTTTACTAGACAGTTGGCCACAACTCTGCTACACAGATACTTTAAAAATAAATAAATAGAAGGTTAAAGTAGAGTATTACATGGTAAGGGACTTTACACGGTCCTGAAGAAACATCTCCTGCCAGGAGAGCCTCCCCTCCTCTATCCCAACAGTGCCCTGTTATCCACAGACACCACCTTACATGCCTGCTTTTGTAATTCACATTCTACCAGAGATGCTGCATCACCCCTGGGACAGAGAGAGGCACGGGAGAGCACGGGGCAGGCCAGGCTGCAGACGGACCCACTTCTCCATCAGATAATTCAGCCCATGAAGTAAGAAGGAAAGATGCAGCCACAGGCAGGCAGCTTGGGGGATGTGCCCAGGTTCATCTACCCAGGGCAGTCAGGGCGAGAAATGTTTCCTCTGGACTTAAAGTCCCCTCAGAACTGAGCTGGGGGTTACCCAGGGATGCAGCCCCTCTCCCTGGGCGGTGGGTGCAGAACAGGTCCCTGTCACCCCAGGAACGGGGGTTACTGGCTGGGTAGCAGCACACTGCATGCCCTGACACTGCTCTGCCCTGCTGCACCTCCCCACTCAGGGCCACAGCCTGTGCCTCCAGTCAAATTCACAGAACCAGGGGTAAAGAGCAATACAGGAATAAAAAACAGGCACAAGGGGAAGAATAGTGCTCAAATGGGCACAGGTCTCAGACACATTAATATCTTGATATGTGACTTAGAAAGCTAGAAACTTCAGCTGCCAAGAGTAAGAATTCTTGTCTCCTGCCCGTTGTCCTGCTTTGGACGTAAAAGGAGTGTTGAATTAGAGCTGCCATGTCCTGCACTAACACCTTCCAGGGTACAGATGTTCAGCACCAACTGTGCCTTTCCCCCAGCCGGTGGCACAGAGTGGGGAGGTGTGTGTGTATATGCACATTCTGTGTCTACACAAACCTAGATTTGCTGGCATGCCAAAAATGTCCAGGGAACCTCTTCCTGCCTGTGCATTTAAGAGCTTTGGTCCCAAATGAGGCTTTGCAGGGGATGACTTCAGGACTGAGTACCGTCCCTGTCACTGGAGAGCACTGCCATGGCTCGGAGAGCCCAGTGTGCCTGCAGGTGACAGCACATCTGGAAGGAACTGACAGGTTCTATGTGACAGCACACAATTTCAAAAGCATCTCTGAAAACTAAAGCAAAGCCATATACCACAGCTCCCTTCAGCTTTCATGAGTGCAGTCAGTCTGGCGCAATTATCTGGCTATTAATTATATTAATCTTTATAAGAGCATAAATACTTTGTCCACATTACATAAACACACACTTCCTATAGTATCTAAACATGATTATTAGCTTCACATAATTTCAGCGCACTTGATAAATACTCATAAAGCCAAAATAAAAAGCTGCTACACCGTTTTTATATTCCCACATGTCCTCACCCTTTGACACACCCAAGCTCACTAGGGCATGCAAAGCATGGATGTAGGAGAGATTTAGAGAAAGGAAAGAACTGGATATAAATACAGTGTACTTAGAATGGTAAAGGGCCACAAAGGCGTCAGTTTGCATGCACTGATGTCACCAAGGGCCTCGGGAAGAAGAGAAGCAGCAGCAGCAGAGATGCTGACTTGGTTGCTGCCTCTGGGTTCTCCCTCATCCCCCTGCGGAGTTGCTCAGGAGTTTTGGCCCAAGTGTCCTCTCACGCCCTGCCACGCTCAGTGGTGGCACAGGAAGGACAGAAGCGCTGGCCTGGCAGACACACGGGCACTGCTGCCCCATGCTGCAGCCATGGCGCCACCGAAGCAAAGCAACACAGTGCTGTCCCAAATCCTGTCCAGGGAAAGGCACTTAATGGACCCACACTGGCTCTGCTGGGCGGGGTGCAAGATTTTGAGTTGGCAGATCAGCCATGGCCACTGAGGGCCAGAGTCAGGCACTTGGGGACGGAGCAGATTTGATTTCAAGTGACACACAAAGCCACTAACAATCCCTCAGCACCTCAGCTCTATTCTGCTGTACCATTCCCTGGTCCAGACACATGGTCAGTGTGAAAAAGCAGCACCTCGAATTAGGGGCTTTTGGGCTAAAACCCTCTAATATTGTTAAGATGTTTGCATGCTCTGGCCTGCATGGCTAAGAGAATCCTCAGGCAACAAAACTTCACCTGGAGACCACAGGTTACCACGTATTCCTCTGTGGCCTGAAGTAAGAGCCCAGCTCGGGGAAAACAAGAAGCTCAAAGCACTGACCAAGCGGTTCTGGATGATTTTGTGTCAGCTGTGGTTGTTAGTTACCAAGCCTTTGTTAGCTCTTATCCCGCCCAGCAGAAGGAAATGTGCCACACAAAATAGCACCTCAGCTGCACAGGACAGGAGCACTGTGCACCAAAACACACATTTTCTCCTGCTGGGCTCACCGTGGGGAAAGCAATCATGCAGTTAGATGATGTGCCAAAGATATCTACACCTAGATGACACAGATGATATATCCAACTGCTAAGTGAAAAATGCAAAGCACCTTCCATCCAGAACCGATGGCACGGCAGGGTCTAGAACAGCCTATTTGGCTTTGAAATCAGGTGTGGCAAGAACAGTCTCAGGAAAGGCAGTAGTGGTTTGACTATTTTTTTTCCCACCAACAGTCAACAGTAGAATACTGCTAACTTATGACTCATCTGCAGGGCTCCTTGTCTGAGACACAACTGGTACAGCTTGAATGCTACATTTTATAAATCAGAACACTTCTGGACAAAACCCACCCTTCTCCTCCTTTCTTCCCTTACCCCAAAAGATCCATCATCCTCCACCATCAGCAAAAGCATGTGAGACACGCAGAAAGAGAGGAGACTGTCAGCATCAGAGTCTCTAAAACACCAAAAATTCAATTGCTGCAAGTTTGGTTTTGAGGCTCTGAGGTTTTGTTGTTTTTAGAAGCAGCAGCACGGACATGCTGAGGCACCGAGAAGTGGGGAAAATAGGCTGACACCTGAGCAAAAGCAAAAGCTTCTTTGGCATTAAAACTGAACCCCACTTCAATATGTATTGTGTTATTTCATTTCACCTTTGAAATTTTCCCAATTACAAGCGCAAGAGTTCTTCAATTTTAAGTTGTGAACAAAGCACCACAGAGATCAGTTGTACAGCTTGGCCATAAAACCAAGTAGCTTTCGCATGTTCTGACATATAAATTAGTGCAACTAGTAAATATACTTCATTTATATTACTCTGCATGAAGCGAAGACAAATGGATTTCTTGCTTGTATGCCACTGGCAGTTAACACATCTCCCACATTAAAGGACTTTTAACTCAGTATCAATTTGCACTTGCTGTGCAAACAGAGCTAAAATATTCCTTAACAGGATTATTCAGGCTTCACAGTATAAATCCTCTCCTTCCCACAGTTCTACCAACTGCCTGTTCCCAATATTTAGTGTGCATCCTCCCCATCCCATCCCAGCACTGCACAGGGAAAAAGAGAAGAGAACAAGAGAAAAGAACAGGCATGGTAAACAAACGTAACATTTAAGAGCAAAATATCACAAAAGGTGCCTGACCCCAGGGAGCTCAAGGATGAGTCAAGTTTAAGTTGAAAGAAAAAACCAAAGTGCTCCTAAAAAGCGGGGAGGAAAACAGCTACTGAGAGGAGATAGGAGATGATATGAAACAGGACACAGTGAAGCTGAACACAGCCTTGACTTTCAGCTCCTGAAAATAAAACATCTGAAGAGGCTGCCAGCCATCTTTAGAAGCTGCCACTGAGAGTTTCCTTACTTCTGGGCAAGAAAATTTGGACAGATTAATTTCATTCTTATTAATAAAAGGATATTGCTGACAGAATCAGGCATGACATTACCATGACCATTCCCACTGAGCCTGTCAGCTGCTCACACTCCTCTTTTCAGCCTTCTCAATATGTCCTTCAAATACGAGATTCCTCCCATCACTTGGACACATCTCACAGGAGAACAGCAAGAGGAACTTTCAATCCAAATTGTACAGCTAAGTGCAGAAGACAATCACAGCTAAATAGAAACATCAGTCTTTTTTTACGTGTACTTTATGAGGAAAATTTGCAAGTCCTGAAGCAGGAAGAAGGAAGGAATTAAAAAAGAAGTCTGGATGCCTTATTTCACTTAATGGCCACAATAGCTACAGGTTTCCCATGCCTGTGAGCTGGAAGACAAATGTTTTGGGTAAGGATTGGTAAATGATGGGAACGTGGAAGATGGAAGCAGACTTTGCAGGTGCTGGATTTCTTTTGTGGGTAAGTAAGTACACAACCCTCAGCATCATTCACAAGCACCAGAATGGAGCCAGGTTCTGCTAGCCTGGAGGTGGATATTGCAGTTCTCTGAAGGCACCAGAAAAAGGTTCCAAGGGAGAGCCCAGGCGGGCAGCAGGTCTGTGTGGCCACTCCCCTGCCAAGTTACGGGCACACAGCCAGGGGCTGCACCTTCCCAAGACTCGGCCTGGCTTATTGGTAATGAATTTCAGAGCTTTTGGCAGTGCTGCCTTTGTGCTTTCACAATGAACACCGGTTCGAGGAACAGTGAGTACAAACAGCTAGGAGACAGCTTTTAAAAAGCTCCTCTATTTTCACCAGCATCTGCAGCACCCAGTAGCATCTGCATTCTTCAGCAGGAGTTGCAGATGCTTCACAGTGAGACCTCTGTCCTGGTTATTTTATAGTTTATACACTGGAAGTTCACGAGACCCAATTAAATTGTATCAGACTATTAGGGTGGTGAGTTCCACTGTGCTATTCTGAACAGAAGAAAACAGCAGATATTCTGTAAAAGTGCTATTTCCTCTTGAAAGACCAAAATCCATATGAGAAGCTCAGTGGAGTGCCTTTCAAACAACTGTGCAGGATAATCAGACTGCTTATCCTAAGAGGCCCCAACAAGTTAATCCTAAAAAACCCTAACAGCTGGAAGTTCCTTCCTCCCCACACAGTAATACCCAGCCACCCCAGCTTACGGCAGAGGACTGCCAGGCACCCAACTCCAAGTCACAATTTCCAGACCCCTTTTTTCAGCAGTATTAGCTCAATGCCAGACTGCAAAAACAACCCCTGCAAGTAACCCAAAAAATGCATCTGTGTTGCCATGCAGTGCCACAGCAGAGCTCCCACTCCTTCCTACAGCACACCCTTCCCGTCTGTGTTCTGAGCAATAAACACTGACTGAGTAGTGATGTACAATGAAAGCTGACCAGATATCACAGCATGAGGTTGTCACTCCCATATTTTATCTCTTTCTAAGGCTATAGGAGCGGATAAAATGAATTTTTATCCAGTTGTTCACACATGTTGCTCAGGGAGCACGTGGGTAAAAAACCCAGGGAAAAGTGGCATTGAAAGCAACAACCACTGGTAAATCTGAAAATTTAACCTCAAACAGCTGAATACTTTCAGGTATTAAGACACTCGGAGCTACATGACTTTTTAAAGCACCTTTTTGAATAAATTAATGAAGTTCCAGTCAAAAGCACTTAAGGACACTTCTCCATTTAAAACAGGAGCCAGGAGAAGGGCAGAGCGAGAGAGGATGCAGGTAAGTGATGCTACACAGTGGAAGGCAAGAAGAATCAGGTTATGGGCTCTGTGTGGTCCCCTCCTCATGTGCCCGGGCACCGCAGCACGTGTTAACGAGGACTCCAAATCCAGAGGCAAGTTCCCATCAGTTCCAAATTAAAATGACCAGCACCATTAGGAAAGTGAAGGTGGCCTGGGCCCCATGGTGGATCAGGGCAGAGGGTTCCTCTGTGAGTGGCTAAGGATTGAGAGGCAGTGAGAAGAACCAGGAGGACAGGAGGAGCCAGAATCTCTTTGGCTGGAGGAGCAGAACGGGGAGGAGGCTGCATTTATGGAGCAGTTTGTGAGGCAGCTGTTGGAAGAACTGACTTTGGGGAAGCTGGATATTTGTACTGCTGACGTAGGATGCAGGAGGAAGGGAGAATGGAGGCAGCACGAGCAGCTGCCATGGCTAGCAATGGAAATGCTCCGAGCAGCTAGCACAGTGGTAAGCAAGGATGGGGAAAAAATTATATATATATATATACACACATATATATGTACGTACGTGTGTGTATATATATATATATATGCAAAGGAAGAAGAGATCTTCACTGTTTATCTAATTTTAAAAAAGAGAAACAGAGGACGGGAAAATAACAAGAGGAGAGAGAAGCACCAGTCGCAAGAGTTCACAAGGCTTTTTTCCTCCTTCCCCCAGCGTCACTGCTCTGGCTCTGACCTTCGGGGCCGGAATCTCCGCTGGCCCGTTGACTTCCGCGTGGCCACAGCTGCGGTGAAGCCCACCAGGCAGCACAGGGACGTGGTGCCAAACTTGGCCGTGTCCAGCCAGCTGGGTGTGTCCACCTTCAGGTACCTCTCGGCCAAATGCAGACTCATCACCACAAACCACAGGACTGAGGCAAACGCATCAATCCGTCGGAGCCTGCAATGGGAAAAGAAACCAAACAAGCGTTTCAACACCAGTGAAACACCTCAGTCCTGAGAAAGGGGAGGGAAGGTGGGGGGGGTACCAGACTGAGCTGGTTCTGTACTGCCTCTGACTGTAGTACATCCCATGCAGCTCTGCCCACTGCTGGGCAAGTGCCTGAGTAGATCAGTTCCACTTCCTACCAGAGCTGAACAGGCAGCCTTTCATTCACAGTAATTCAAGCTTAAATTGAACCAATCAAGGCACGCAGTACTACGTGTGCCATTCTGGGAAATGTTTACCCCCCGGATCACCGAGGCAATGCAGGACTGGAGAGCTCCCAGCAAGGCAGTTTGAAGCAAGACAGAAGCCGAGCACACCCACCTGATGCGCCCGGCCAGGAACATGGCCAGCAGGCAGGTGAAGAGCCCCAGCACGGCCACTGCCATCTGGTGATTCTTGCCGTAGGCCCACGCCGCGCTCAGGTTCCCTACCAGGCGCTCGGGGAGCAGGCGCAGCAGCTCCCGCCAGCCCCTCACCGCGGCCTCGGCCGCACGGGGGCTCGTGCCAGTCCTGTTCCGCACGGGGCCGGAGGGGACGGCGGCAGGGACAGCTGTGCTGAGGGAGAAGGGGTCGCCTGACCCGTACAAGGCCATCAGAACCAGGAGCGTACAGCTGAGGAAGGCCAGGAACCGCAGGAATATCACCTGAGCTGGTGTGGTGATGGAAGTGGAAGAGGAGGACGAACACACATTCTGCAGAGGAAAGGAGAAGCACCTTGTCAGAAGCTGAATGAACTGCAGCAAGGTTTTGAAATGGTGCTGTATGAAACACTCCCAGACTGTATGATTTACTGGACTGTTCTGCTCAAGTCCTTCTAAGTCTCTGTACTGGGCTGACACCACATGGGATTATTGTAGACTAGCAAGGAGAAATGGCAGAGATATAAGCAGAAACCAAGATCAGGCAGGGCAGCAAAACAAGAAGGTCATAATTCAATTCCCATTGTTCTTTGTCTCTTTCTTTCCCTTGTACTCTGTAATTTCCTGCACTGCACTCATAAATCGGCTTCCCTACCTCCCCTTCTCTGCCTGTCCCATTATTTTCCTTCCACTCTATTATTACATTAGACTTACCTCCTGGCAACTGCACTGAATGACACCAGCAAGGGGAAAACCTCAAACTAACATTAGAAGCATCTGTGGCAACTCTCCTGTGCTCTTCTAAACTGCTGCCACGCACCCAAGCTCCCAGGGCTAGAGAGCCCCAGGGCTGCTGCCTCCCTTTCCCAGCTGCAGACCCAGGGGCAGTGGTACAAAGCTCCCTGTCCCTGGCCCTGAACTCCCTCACGTGTCCCAACGTACCTGGGCGTAGCTCTTGTCCGTCTCCCGGCGCCTGAAGTGGTGGCTGAGCAGCAGCGCCCGCAGCTGCCGGTTCTGGTGTTTGATGTAATACTCCACGGCAGCCTGGCACGGCCGGCACAGCTTGTAGGTCTGCTCCAGGTGGTGCTTGTACACCTCAATCTCCTCATCGTACTTGCCCTGGTGAGAGAGCAGGAGGGGAAAGTAGGTGAGAAGCGCAGGTGCCTCAGCAGTTGTCACGTTTGCTACTGACAGGTGGACAAAGTGTGACTCCAGTCTCACAGGGACAGCGAAACCAGGCCTGGGCAGCGACCAAGCTGCAGGCCAGGCACACAACCAGCCTCACACAGAGCTGACCCAGCCTCCATGTCCCAGAAGGGGTGGCAAAAAAGAGCCTTGGAGAAGGCAGCTGTGGCCCAGTATCAGGATGTTGAATTTCTGTGCCCGATTTTGCTGTCTTTGTTGAGATCTTATGAACTCCACATAGGTGACACAAGTAAGTAGAATTGCTCTTCCTCTCCTCAAATGAGGGGACACAAAATACCTGTTGCTCTTGCACTCCAGGCTTATCCCTCCCTGGAACAGCCAGCCCTGCTGTGCAAGGCCCCTGCTGTCACAGTGACACCCTTATCTGAGCACGCTGGATAACACAATCCCAGGTTTCTCAGCTGGCACAGGCACTGCAGTTCACTGAACACCTAAAAAGAGGCCAAAGGCTGGCAGTACTCAAGCAACTGGATAGGTCTGGCAAGAGGCAGGGACTAGAAATAAAGTTGAGAAAAGGGCATCAGCCAAAGATATTTTCATTTATCATGATCAAATTTCAGTCTCTTCTCTGGGAGTCATTCTGATTAAACTCATTACAGTTACACAAAGCAGACTGGATTAGGCAAACCAGAGGATGAACACATCACACTACAGCACAGTCTAACCCCAAGGCTTGACCATGGTTGAAGGCTAAGGAGCGCAGCACTAAATTCTCTGCGCGAAACTTTAGGGAGCCATTAAAACTGTGAAGGAGAAACCCCACTGTTGCGGTACGATTTCTGCACCCTTCCTGGGGACAGCTTAGTCCGTGGAAAGAATCAGGAAAGACTCATTCTGTGAATGTTTCAGCAGATGTTTATTGGCATCCACATGGTGAGGAGCCAGCACACAGACTGAGTGATCATCCCAGAACCCAGAGTAGCCTGGGCCCGGGGAGCACCCTGGGACCAACAGCAGCCCACAGTCGGGGTACGTGTGAGCGGGGCAGATGCAGGGGCAGGGGAGACCTCGTGCCCAGATCTTGCATCCGCCCCAGGGCCCCCTCCCACCAGGGGAACGGCAGGGGGAGACCCCAACACCCCACCATCCCATCCTCCATGTATATTAAGTAATGGGAAGGCCAAGAAGTTGCTCAGCAGGAAATCCCGTTGCTGTAACTGCAAAATCCCTTTGCCCTCCTAGGCACAGATGCCAAACCAGGGAAATCGTGGCTGCAGAGGATTCCTCTCCCACTTCACTAGTAAATGCAGAGCAGCACAGCCAGGGCCTTGGGAAAACAAAATCTATCAAGGCTTTTACACAACAGTGGGCTGTTGTGCCTCTCAGCCACGGGAAGTACTGGAGTTGTAAGATGATCTCAGAATGTTTTGGGCTTGAGCTTCAATTTCCAGTGCTCATCTAGAACAGGGAAACATTCCAGCTTTGAAGTAGAATTAGGTAAATTTGCAACACTAATCAGTGAACTTCTCTGCACTGGAGTGCCACACAGTGCTTCTGCAGACTGCTGGAGCATCTTTCCACAGCACACTGAAAAACTGCTCTCTCTCCTGCTTACTAGGCTGCAGCATGGAATAAACAGAGCAGGAATAGCAGACACATGGATGGGAATGCCTTGGACAAACACTCTCCAGTGATGGCAGTCCCTAACAAACACTTACCTCCTCCCTTGGTGAGAATGAAGCCAGCTGTTTGATTTTCATGGTTTGATGGTTGTTGCACTTCTTGCAGAGCAGAATTTGACTGCTTACCCACTGCTGTGGTTTGGCGGGGTCACAGAAAGTCGGACTGCCCGACACAACGTGGTTAAGGTGTTCCATGTACTGGGCAGGGATGGGCTTGTTGTAGTCTCCATTCTGACAAAAAGCAGGAGGGAAAGCAAACATTCAATCATAAAATCGAAGCTAGGTTGACAGTAAGATTCCCTAAGCTCTGTCAGCAGCTCTACATTTCGCTAGCATTCACCTACGTAACAATAAGTAAAAAAAGAGACAAAATGCTTCAAATCTTCCCCCCATCTCCACTGTCCTGCACACCTATCGCAAGTAGCTGGTGGTGCTGGATTTCAGCTTAAGACAGGCCTTGCTATTGAACAGAATACATAACCAGAGAAGAATTGCTCGATAGAGTAAAAAAAGTATTCTTAGGAGATATGGCAAGGCCACTTTTGCCCTTTAAAGCAAGAGAGGAAAACTTGTCTTGATCTCTCTAGTCAGCACACGCCAGTGCAGAGGATTCCTTCTCCAAGCTCAGGTGCTGAGCTCACGGGTGCTCAGCACAGAGCTGCCAGCTGTGCAACCGCTGGCCATTCAGCTGCATCAGCTGTAGCGTCCCGGCTGAGAGCAGGGCCCCAGGGCTCCCAGACCCCGCTCCTGCTGCCCGCACCTCCTGGAAGCCGTTGTACTGCTCGCAGTTGGGGCAGTCCCAGCAGTTGCGGTTCCCGTACGGCACCACCGTGTCCTGGTTGCAGAACCAGCAGTTCACCGTCACGTGCGTGGGCTTCTTCCTGTCGGGAGAGGAAACGTTTCAGGCAGGAGCACTGAGCTTGGCTGATGGAGAGGAAAGCAATGGCTCTCAAACAGGGAAATGCAGGAAAACAATCAATCTTCCCATTCCGTGTGCTTAGTGATGTGACTTGGAGTAGTCATTTTAGCAATGAAAAGATGGAATGTTTAAGTGGAAATAAATTCTGCCTGACAATCATACCTCTGGTCTAGTACCATGGACGTGCCAGAACTTCAATAACAACCTTGTGAATTACCCATTTCACTGTTTTTCAGGGGTATATTTGGGGGTACAAGCCCTCTCTATAATCAGCAGTGTTATTTTATGAGAAGGTGCAGTAGAATTGATGCTTAATACACAGGATGCCAGGAAAACGAAGTCAGGATCCACAAGAGCTGCCTGTGACAGTGCTCAGGAACCCAGGAAACGGGCTCATGGCCAGTTCTATCTGCCCTCTTTGGTAGAAAATTTTTCAAGGACGAGGGCATATCAAATTACCCTGAGGTTCCAGCACCATAAACAGCTGTTTCTTCACAACTTCAGGTACTAAAGGAACTGAGGAATCAACATTTCTTCCCCTGCTTTTATGTGCTAGAACTGAAGGGATAAAGACTAATGACCTTGATCCATGAGCCCCTTGTTTTCTAAAGCAATCCTGTTAAAACAACAGCCAATACAGACAAACAGCTGTGACGTGTCCCCACCACAATGGGCTGTGACAGATGTTTGAGCAAAGAACTTCAGTGGCCCAACCCCTGAGCCTGCCTGCTAGAGAAGCTCTGCATTTGCCTCCACACTCCATGCAGTCCCCAAGAGGAGCTTCCTGGCAGGTCCAGGCCCCACAGCCCAGCTGTCTGGGTTTATCAGAACCAGTCCCAGTCACACTTGCAAGGGAGGGCAGCTGCTCGGGGCTCGCTACGGCAGCTATGCAGACAGATGGAGCCAGCTGCCACCAGCCCAGCTCCACCGGGGAATTAATCTGGGCGGCTCCACTGCAGCAGCAGAGAGGGCAACGGAGCAGGGGAGCTCACCAAGGGCCTGGGGAGCAACTAACAGTAGCCAAAGTGCCCCCAGTTTGTGCGCCCACTTTTCCCAGCTGTGGGAAATGTTCTCTGCTGCTGAAACATCTGAATGCTGCAGAAGCGTTGTCTGGCACCCTGCAACCAAACAGCCAGGTGGGCTTTCTCTCTCAGCCATCACCCCTCTACCTGGATCTCTACAACTAACATTTTTTCCCTCTCCCATTTCCATAGACCATGCCTTGAAACTTGGTTCATAAAATATCAAACCCTCAAGCAATGTCTGAGCCTCCTGTTTAGGCACTGACAACAAGGATGTGCTTGAAATGAAGCACTGAAAAGCCAGAATGTACAGAGGATTCCCTGCCAGATGCTGAAAGAAAATGGCTGGAGCTACTAGGATGACAGATTCTCATCTCAAAATAGATGCAAACACCCACACCCCTCTTAAAATGAATATTCCCTGCTCAACTTTCTTCACTGCCAAGGGGGCTCAACTGATCTGAGTTAAAAATACCACTGCTAAAACTAACAGGCAAAAAAACCCCCCCAAACCAACCCAGAGTTTAAAGCAGACAAATCTAGGTCAACAGTCTGAGTTATCCACAAGCTACCACTGCCCAAAAGCCAAGCACATGCCAAAACAGCCATGTGAGGGATGGACAGCAACACCTGTTGTATTAGTTCAGTCTCACTAGCACGGGTGTAAAAGCTGTGCAAACATAACATGTAGGCTTCGACCACCAGAACACAAACCCTGCTGCTCCTAGGGCACAGCCTGAACTCCACCCTCTGAGGAAGGTTATTGCCCAGGTCCCAGGTGCTGCAGAAGCTGCCACAATCCCTCCCTCTCGCCGCTGTGCACCATCCTCTGGCACCCATGGAAATAAGACACACCACCCCTCAGCCTCTAACCACCCCCAGGCTCTAAATTCCATGACGTGACAGAGGTAGAAGTACTAATTTCAAGGATAACAGAAGTGGAAAGCACTGGCAAAGAAACAAATAAAGCAGTCATGCTATAAAGCAAAAACCATCAGTGCCAAACCCCACCTGGAACCTTGCTTATATCAGAGACCAAATCCTCAGTACACTTGAGACCTTTCCATCTCTTTCCAAACAGGATTTCATGTCTTGCTCTTGAGGCTCAGGAAGTACTACCAAGGATTAAATAGCAGCACTTCATTCTGACAATGTATGCAAAAGAAATGGCTAAATCCTGGATTATTTAGGATAAAAGACAATAATACTTCCTTTTGTGAACCTATAATCTGTTGCCATAGAAATAGGTGCAAAAAATCCCAAATTCCCAATCTGGTGGATGCAAAAAGAAGAACAAGGGGAGAAAAGGGTCATTTGGACAAGAACATGTAGGTAGGGTGCTATTTTCTAGTTACTGGGCAGGATTGAAAAAAACAAAAAAACCCAAGTTCTGCATTGAAAAGACTCTCAAATACAGATTTAACTACTTTGGAGCTATATTTACCTTGACTTAATTCAGGCAGCAGCTGAGGGCAGTGAGCTAAAGCACACACTGCTTCTGAAGTCAGATCCTGGTATGGGACAGACAACGCAAAACTGAGCCTTTACCGTGTGCTTAATCCCTTGCAAAACAAAAGGCAAATCACTCCTAAAGAGTTTATAATCAACCACTGTACTAATCTGAACCAGCTTCACTGCACAGAGAACCTCCCAGCAAACTAAAACCTGAGCAACAAGAAGTGATTGAGTTACCTGCAGCACAGAGAGATTCCATTCACAGCTGACTGGCTGTGCTAACTCCACGTGTTACACTGAATCAAGCTCAGAAAATATTCCCAGGCTTGGCCAAATTGTTTTTCAGGTAGAAAGTTATTTGCTTAAAACAAAATTGAGGGGAAAGACCTGCAGTAAACTTAGTTATGAGATCAGCACCTAAATGTCCGACATTGCTCGGATAACATGACAAAATGTTCCTTTGTGAGATTCCTTTATTTATTATCCTTGTGGATTCCTTTATTTTGCTCTGCAGGTCCCATTGACAAACACTGGTTAGCACTAGTTTGTGTCTGTCATGTAACATAAGGAGGAATTTAGGCTCCTTCCAACTCCCAGCACCCCTCACTGCTCCTCATCTATACACACATTTCAGGTCACGCTGAAGTCCACACTTCTAATGGATCGCCAGAACAACAGTCTCCCTGATAAGTGCTGGTAATAATAAACTGGATTCATAAATATTTTTGTTTACATCTATTCCCCACCCTCTTTACTACTAAGTCAGAAGATGAAGATGTTTACTTTTCTGTAGTCTTGAAAGAGACCACGGGTGGATGTGCAGTTCTTCGCTGGGTTATCCCCATTCTCTGCCAAGGATTAGAAGAAAAACCCAATTCTCTATCAAAAGTATTTAAAGCAGCAGTCTTCATTCTGGCACAGCTGGATTACGAAGCAATTATTCAAATGGCTAAGCCAGCAAATCTGAACAAAAAGCACATGGGGAAGAGGAGCTGTTTTGCACAGATGAGTTTTGATCAAACCACATCTGGGGGCAGAGCAAGCCCCGGCCCGGCACTGTTGGCACGGCTGGGTTAAGGGCTCAGCCCCCCGGCAGGGAGGCTCTGGGGTGGCAGATAACAGCTGCCAAACTGTGCCCATGCCCATCACCTGTCAGTAAAGGGCTCTGTCAGTGCAGACCCAACACTAAACCCCATTTTGCAGGGCAAGAAAAACACATCACAGCTGCTGAGATTCTGGCAGGTGAACTATAAAATAGATGCATTTGCTCAGAACTAGCAGCTATAGACATGATTTAGCCATAAGACCAAATTTCTAACAGTATTCTAAGTTACAATGCAGCCTGTCCTCTCCCAAGAGCCAGACTCAGCATCTTCTCAACCAGGAAAAAGGTGCCCAGTGGACTCAGGCAGGGACACAGACCCAGTGATAACCATGCCCAGGTTCTGTGTGTATCAGGACATCAAGTCTTTTATCTCCTTGATAAACAAAAGGCAAAGGCAGCATCATATCCATGTCTGACATCATGTCCGTGTCCCTTATTCAGCTGTCCTCCTTGATGACTACGGAAGATTCATTTAACTGAGGCAGAATAAGAAATGTGGAAGTATCAGAATAGTACTGAAAGACACAAATGTGTAGCCTCAAAGAATTATCAAGGTCACCTGAAGGGATTTACCAGCAGTCTTCAAGGACTTGGGAAGAAATGCTTTCCATTCCAGAGACCTTTTGACGAACTTGAGCAAAACAAATCCAATCTCCTCCCTCAAAAGGCATGTTAGCCTCAACTGGGTCAAAGAAATCTTGCCTGCTTCACTGGGATTGCCTTAGGCCACTTGGATTACTTGGCTACCCTAAATATGTCATAGAAATGGCAAGTCTTCTATATGGGCTAATGTCCCATTGATCATTGATATGGTTAAATAAACAGCAAACGCTTTACAGCAAACCTTAGGCATCATACTGAGGATGTAGGAATATGCTTCTCTTGCAAAGCATAAACTTGAAATGAACCTTAACACAGGGAGCCCTTGGGACTGGCTTGTCTCCAATAGAAGCGCTTAATAGATGAGCAGACTGCAAAGTCTATTGCTATAAAGACTGAAATGCCTCATGTTCCACACATCCCTACACTCCTTTCATGCTATGCTAGATTAGAATCTGTCAAATTAAGATTTTCTCCTTTCATGAGATCTGAATAATGACATCTCTCCTGATGCTTTTCAAACCTGGTTTTCAACTGGTCTGAATTTGATCTAAAACCAGGAACGTTCTGTGCAATTAGGAAACAGGTAACCAGAGAATTCTTGTCCCTAATCAATAATTTTGACTTGTATGGAATCCCCCCAAGTTCTAGCACTGTGCTAGCAGCGTTGTTATTTTACAGACCTGTTCCCAGCAATCCTTCCTTCACCCCACATCAAGCAGCCAAAGCAGCAGGATCTTCTCTTTCCCTGCCTCAAAGACGTCAGGAAACAGACGGGGGAGACCCCGCTCGCCCAGAGCCGCGTTCCCCGGCGGTGTCCCCGGGCCGGAGGGCGGGCGGCGATGGGTGTACTCACCGCTCCCACCGCAGCGCGTCCTGGATGCTCAGCCCGGCACACAAAAGCCATTCCCGGGGATACGGAAGAACGCGCCCGGCCATTCTCCCACACGTTCCTGCCGCCGACCACGCGGGGAGCCCTGCCCCGCACACCCGCCTGGAGACGGGCACAGACGCTCCCGGGGCTCTCCGGGAGCGGCCCCACTGCTCCCACACCCGCGGGCCGGCGGGGCGGGCCCCGG